>JAOEGS010021327.1:17281-37303 GCA_025447755.1 Corythornis vintsioides | reverse complement strand
CAGAGAGGGTGGTTAGGCATTGGAATGGGCTGCCCAGGGAGGTGGTGGAGTCCCCATCCCTGGAAGTGTTTAAAACCTGTGTGGATGTGGTGTTGGGGGACATGGTTTAGGGACCCTGGCAGTGCAGGGTGAATAGCTGGACTCAATTATCTTAAAGGTCTCTTCCAACCAGATGATTGTATGATTCTAAATATATTATAGGCTTTATGGTCTCACATTGCTAAATTTAAGGTAATGTATGCCCAAACCAGGACAACTATGTAAAACTAAACTTCCTGGCATGTTTGTCATTGTCAAATAATATTTAAAAATATTCAGTGACTTCAGTTTTATTACTTATTATTTACTATGCTGCTTCCAGTGGAGATTAGAGTAACTTAAAATCTGAGTTACAGTCTAATATCCCTTTAAAGTTTTGGGGTTTTTTTAATGGTGTTTTATCTTACAGCCAGACTTCCACACGTCTCTCCCATATTTATGTTAAGGAATGTGAATTATTGAATATTCCACCTTGAGCATTCAAAGGTGGAGGAATTCCAGGATTACAATTTGCCTAAACTAACCCTAGTAGGGTGCAAATGCATGGTGCATGCTGTATAATAACTAATTGCACTATCATGTGCCTCTCCATTGGTCCCCAAATGATGAAGCATACCAAAGTGGCTATACACTTTATCAGCAGCTATTTGATATTTAATTTTATTGCTCAGAAGAGTGGCCCTGGATCTGTGTTACTGTTTGCAAACATTGCTGTGCCACAGCTTCCGAACTTCCTCACAGTTCCAGAGAAGGGCACTGATATATCTGTATCTTTCCCATGTGGGTTATTCCAGGTGCTGATGAGATCTAAGGTGTAATGTGGTCATAATGAAGTCTGCTGGTAGGAACATCTGCTCTGCAATCTAAACTGCATGTTAAATTAGCCTATATGAAACTATGTGCTGCTGCACTTAAGTTGCTTTGATACCCAAATCATTACAAGTTAGGTTAACATGCTGCTGCAGGTTGAAGCTTTAAGCAGATCTCGAGATTGTCATGCAGCACCTCTCAAGCCCAGTAATGCTGCATTCCCCATATAAGTTACTGCAAAGGTTTTTCTGAGGTGGTTTTGTACCTATCACAGTGCCTGCTGCTACAACAACATCACAACTGTAGAATCAGGCATCCAGAATTTCAGCAAGTTTTTGCCACTATTAAATTAAGTTGCTTCAGGTTGAAACTGTTTTTGTGGTGGTACTGCAAGTGCTTTTCACTTCCCTCCTGAGGAGGGCAGCAGCAAAATTTGATTAATGAAGATCTTAACAAGGATACTGTAGAGCCTCAGCTGCAAATGAAAAGAAGGTCCTTTGAAGTACCCTTGCATTCCAATGAGGGGAGCTTTCCTCTCGCTGCAGAGCTCAGCACGCCTGTTTACAGAAGGAGCTGTAAGGGTCACCTCTTTGTGCCAGCCTTGCTAAAGTGATGTGATTATTCACGTGGGGCTGGACCTAACCCTCTGCCTCTTCCCATGTATCCATGGGAAATAAATGGCTAAGGAGTATGACTGTGGCAGCACAATAGCTAATTTTTCAAGATGTAAGGCAATATGTGTAATATCAATGTGCAAACAAGACTGAGCCTTTAATGTTGTTTTGCATAGACTTTCATGAAAAAGTCTCAGTATTCAGTGAAGGCAGCACTGACGGCATTCAAAATATGCTGCTTTAGAGCCCCTTGAAGATGTTTATCCTTCCTTACCTTTGTCTGAAGCACATCTGCTGTAGTTCAAATCCAAAGGCAGATAGTTTGCCAGAGTTCAGATTAGATCTTTAATTAAGCTTTCATCCCCACTAGCACAGACAACAATGTCAAGTCTGTGGACCCCATGAGAAAATATAGCTTATTCCATTGGCTCCCATGGTCTGCAACATTGTTAGCATGCTTAAAACTGTCTGGGCTACTCTGAGAGTGAATACGGTACCCTAAAGATAATGAATTTTTGTTCTAAATTCTGTTTGAAACATTATTTAAGCCAATTAAAATGTGTCCTTTAGGGATATCAGCTAAGGTCTATGCTCTTTGATCTCCAGAGTGCTCTCTGCTGCAGGTCCTGCAGTCTCTTCGTTCTTCACAGGCTGTGTGGAGTGCAGACAGGCACCACATGAAGGTGATGGAAGTAGTTGTGGTATTTGGTGGATGAAGGTCTTAAGGTTTTTGCTTGAAGATAGCAGATAACAAAATTGATCCAGTGGGTTTGTACTGTGAAGGTCTCACGGGAGTAACACCTGAACTCTCTCTGCAGGGCTCTGTATTTACTTTCTCAGAATTAACTGGTTGCATGCACCATGATAGGGTAGCCTTAGCAATGGCTTCACAAATACCCTTTTTTTCCTTCTTTCCTCATCTTTGGACTCAGTAATGTTAATTTTACTGCAGTGCAGAGTTGGGAGCATTTAGCAATTTTGTTTTGTCTTTGCCTACATAGACACAGGCTGTCACAACCTGTTACAAGACCCTCCTCGTTATCCACAGAGAATGAACAGCAAAGCTATTTCATTTATTTGCATTTATGAATAAGATTTATATGCCTCACAGAACACAGTTACCTCTCTGAGGTAGCTCTTTGGCATTGGAGTAATACCATATATTACATTTCTTTGATTTTTGTTTACAGGAGCATTCATTTACTTCAGTGGATCACATCAGATGAAGGCAAAGATAGCCGTGTCTCATCTGGGAAGCCCTTTCCTTGTCAAGCTGTCCCCTGCACTGTCCTGCTGCCAGGTAACAGTTTGATGCTAACTGTCCCCACCTTTGTAAGCTATCACTCACCTGATGTGCAGGTATGATATCCTTCATGCTGTCAATGTTGCTGCTGAAAAACTGGCTCCTTTTCAATACTAGTGGAAGGAGTTGCAAACTAATTCTTTCGAGGAGGGAGATTTTTACTTCTGATTAATAATCTTTCTAAAGCACCAAGTGACTCAGATTTAAGGCTGTGCTTCAGCTTTTCATATGTTATGGCAAACCTAGCTCAATAACAATATGAGGGACCTACCAACTCACAGTCAGAGCAGCCTGCCTTTCTAATAAAAGCTGACAGTGTCACAGTGTTGTCTGTAGGCAAGGTAGACACGTGTCTAATGCCCCATAACAGGAGACTTGTGGTTTGAAGGTCACTATGTAGATTAACTTTGTTGCTGTGGACAAATATACACGTGACTCGGACATGTACTAACTTTGAATTTATGGTTTCTGGAGGATGCTTTTAAAGCTGATCAGTTTAGTACTTGAGAGTTTACATTGAAATGTTTTTGGTGTTTGTTTGGTTTTTTTCATATATCTTGTCGTTCTTCAGAGGATAGAAAAAAAACAACCAGCCAAGATGGTATTTGATCTGAGAAACTAGAAAGCAACTTGGAAGAAGTCACAGAAGAAGTCACAGAGAAGAAAAGGAGAAGATAGGGAAAGTGTGCCAAAAATCCTTTTACTGTGTTCAGTGGCAAAAAAGAGCCTTTAGAAGAACAAACTAAAGTGTAGAGTGCTTGCTTAATATTTCAGGGTCCATGTAGAACAGAAGCCATAATTGTAGTTAAGAAAACTTTTTTTCCAAAATTAAAAATGTGTGGAGGAACTGCACTTGGTAGGCCCCACAAATAGAAGAATTTTATTGCAGCAGGGCCTAGGCTTCTTAGTTGTTGGTTTTGTTTTCTTTTTGCCTAGTGTAAGGGACCCAAAAAAAGAGTGTTGGCTTAGATAAACCTGTTTTACTTAAGACTATAGCTGACTTGAACTTGGCACATAAATGAGTTGCAAGATCTCAGCTGAATGGTTGCAGTTTGCAGCTGAGAAGTGGAAACTTCTTAAACATTTAATAACAGCACTTTTCTGTGATTTAATGCTAGCTAGCTCTCAGTTCTTAATCTTCATGTGAGTATTGTAAAAAATCAGAAATTAAATAGATGCAGAATGAAATCAAGTAGAATACTGCTGCAGGGAACACAGAAGGCCTCACAGCATTCCATTGAAGCTCTGAGCATAGCATTGTTCCTGGCACACCAACAGCCTTTGTATGCACAGTTCATTTGTCCAGGCAATTTTATATCTCGTTTGTGTAGTTTGATGCTGACTAGATAGGCACCTTTCAGGTTCAGATTAATTTATTGTAGAAGCCCTTAAGGCTAACAGGACACAATTGTCATGTGAATCAATGCAGTAATCTGGTTAGATCTATTACAGAGTTTGTTCTATGTTCAAAACAAATAAAAATGCAGATGCATATACATTTCTGTAGTTCAGACTTAGAAAAGAAAGCCTATGTAATTTTGAGTAGGCATGCATTTAATGTAAATTCTGCAAAAAGTAGTGCAAATTCTTAGCTCTATATGTCTGAAAAGGGAATGTTTTTGAAGCTGTGGAGCCTGGCATTCTGCCATTTTCACTGCAGACTTGTATTTCTGGGAAAGAGCAAGGAGTGGGGATTGCTCATTAGGATGTGTGTTGCTGTGTTGTGCTCTCTTCCTACAAATGTGAGATGTTGCACTCTGTTGGATGTCCCACTGAGAGGATAAAAGGATCTACATAAAGAGAGCTATGTTTATTAATAGCTTTACAGGTTCTTTGGCTTCAGTTGTTAAACTAAAAAAAAAAGAAAGAAAATTGGAGTTGAGGGACAACAGTTTTATATTGTGCCTTGCTGGCTAATTGAAGCTTAGAAAAAATTTTTGTAGCTTCTTGTAGCTGAGTCTTTCTGTAGATGTCAGCTAAGAAACATCTTCAGTTAGTTCAAGATTTTGTGGATGCCATTTACTTCTTGTTTGTGGCTTTTTAATCGACACAGTAGTCATTGTAAAACAGTAGCTGTAGAGATAGAAAAAGAGGGTAATTTTGTCTTATGTAATTAACACACAGATCTGTTTCAAAAGCTGTTTGATAAATATAAATCTTACATCTAGCTTATTTAAGGTGTAGTTCTACAAATAGCTCATTTTTAAAAGTGTTTGTATACCTGCTGCTTTGTATTCCTGAAGCTTTCTGATGGGGAAGAAGGGCACATAAATATATGTGGCAGGTGTGACCTCCCCAAAAGGCAAACCAGAGTGTCCTGTAGCAGTTTGGTGTCTCAGCCACCAAGCTGCACTTCCTGGAGCTTAACTGGCACCTTAGGGTCTGGACCTTTGGAAACAGGCTGCACTTGACCCTGTTTTGTCTGGGCTTGTCCCCCCAAACAATCAGAATGACCACACTACACCCTCGACTGGGGTGTAACTGGGGTCCTGCCTAAGAGCCAGAGGAGCTGGTTCTCGGCAGAGCAGCACCTGGGAAGTCAGAGCCTCCCCAAAGACAATTCCATGGATTGAGGGCATCTCTGTGGATTGAGGGAGCCTCACACCCCTGTGGGTGGGAGGAATCTTTTGCCTCTGTGTGTGAGGTTTTCCCTTGGTGAGTGAGCATGGTTTGTATTTCCTTAGTTTATTTTCCTAAGGTTAATTCCCAAGAGACATCCAAACTGTTTGGTCAGAGGGAGTGCTGGGTAAATTTGGTTGCAGTAAAAAGCCCTTCTAGGTAGTGGCTGCTGTTTGGTTTGTGGGTGCCTTCATGACAATGTATTTCTATTTATTAGTAAATCATGAGATGCTTTTATATAATACATTATTTTCATATGGGTGGGGAAAAAAGAATACTGTAGGAAATTGAGAGACAAAGTCTACCAGCCATGACACCAGAAGATTTTAAAACAGTGTGTGGTAGCAACAATATTTATTTCCTAAACACTGATTACCTTGTACTATATAACACTAGCAAAGATTAACTCTCCTTCATACTTAGCAGATGTCGTGTCTTTGGTGTGCTTGCCAATTTTGTGGATTAAATTCAGGGCCAGAAGTGAAAGACAGTGAATCCACATGCATGATGATTTTCAGATTAGTAGTCAATTATTTGAATGTAAGGAGTTCTCAAATTCATCAATCCTGTTCTTCAGCCTCCTTGGCACACTAGGGGTTGACAGCTTTAACAGACACTCTGATGTGATAATTTATTGAAGGAAAGACTCCTGAGACTGTTTTCTCTTAAATTCCCTTAAAAAAAAGGGAAAAATGATCTCCTTGTGACAAACAAGGAGGAGAGGTGTGGAAGTGCACATTGTTGAGGACACAACTGGAGATACACTCAGGAGTAGGTGGTCCACACTGAGGAGGTATGGCTCTGAGAGGACTGCAGCTGTAGGTGACCCATACTGGGACAGGGACACTCCAGCAGGACTGTGGCTGGTCAAAGCCCTGAGCTGAATTGGGTGAAGAAGAGTAAGAAGCAAAGAGCAGAGGAGGGGAACATGTAGGGAGCATCAGAAACAAACCCCTGCACACGTGTCTGTTCCACCTGTTGCCTCACTGAAGAAATTAGAGCAGAGTGAGTGTAACCTGCAGCAAAAATCAGGGAAAGGCTTGGAAGGAGGCAGGTGGAGTGCTTGATTTCATCTGGCCTGAGAAAGGGGGAGGAAAGGTATTTGCTCAAGTTTATGTTTGTGTTTCTTTTCAGTGTTTATTTCTTCTAAAGAAAGTTTATTTTTTCAATATGGTTTTATCTTTAGGCAAAATACTGCTCTTCAACATGCCAGTTTCATACATCTCTTTATGCCAAGGTTGTGTGTAAACCTGTGAGGTCATTCCGTGCTAGAATGTATATCACTTGCAGCTTAATTTATCACAGATTGATGATACAAGTATTTAATTAAAATGTTTCATTAAAAACTATTCCAACAGGTGAGGTTTTGGTGCATGTTGTCTCAGGATTCCCAGCTTTCTGTCTTTAAGAAAACTGAGTTGGTTGGAAGCTTGGAAAAATTACATGACATTTCAGGATTACCTGACATGCAGTGGAAAAAAGTGAATATACCTGTAGAAAGTGCAACTGAGGGCTTACCTTTTCAGGTAATTATAAATTACATTTATATTGCTTTCAAAAATTTACTCTTCAGAATTAACATACTTGCATAATAAAATAATTTTAAAAATTATATTCTGTAATGCTCATATAAAAAATGTCATCTCTTTCAATAGATGAAGCTATTAAAGATCACCATTGTTTCATTATTATATACATTAGAATCACCTTTTTGTAATAAAGTAGCAATAGTTTAGTAGCTTTTAAGAAATAAACTTGCTATAAAAACTGTTGATCAGACTGAGAACATAATTATGTTGTCTTAAGGGCAAAAGTGCAGGTACTTTAATATGCAGCATTGATCATAGAACAAATTATCAGTTTTTATATTTAATTTCATTTTTGCATAATCTCAGGCTGCTACACTTACTAAACTTAGAAACTAACACTTAGGATAATTAAGAACTTAGATAAAAAGATTCAGCAAATCAAAATTCCAGTTTTGGTCTCTTCATTTTATGTCTTATCTGTAAAATGATCTAAAAGAAAAGGCACTCAATTCTCAGTGTAAAATATTACTGAGCTTTACCTTTTTTTATGATCACTTGAATATTTCCTTGTGTTTACAAATTCATCCTTATAATAATCCCTACATTTACTATACCACATAATGTTGACATGTGCAGGCATAATATAGATGAACACAGCTAAATGGAGTAGTACACCATCATATTGGGTCACCCTGATTAGCTGGTTTAAAAAGATGTGCAACTTTTAATGGTTCCAGCAGGAAGACAATTCATTAAAGTCATGATGACTTTTATCAGTTTAGTTAGAAGCAAGTTACCTGGATGGCATCAATTTCCATAAATAAAGTAGTCATGGCTTTGACAGTTGAGGAGTAAATTTCTGATTTGATCAAATCTCAATCATAGGTTTTGCTGCCTGATATTTGGAGTTGGTTGTAGGTGATATTTATATCTTCTTAGATGTTGGAAATTGTAAAGGAATGAATATCTATGAATATCTATGAATATCTATCTATGAATATCATCTATGAATATCTGTTTTTATCATGTCACCTTTAAAGAGCTAATTTATTTGTTGTTACAGATTATTTTACGAGCTACTATTCTAACAACAAATGCTACTGTTGCTGTTGACAACATCAGTATAACAGAGGAATGTGGACTTGTGAATAAATTGCTTCCAGGTGTCAGCTCTGAAAGCGAAGGCAAGTTCTGTGGTTTTCAGCACATTTCCCCCAATATCTGCTATGTAGAACTGCAGCTCAGCTGACAGATTTTAAGAAAGTAGGAGATCATCTGAGGGGAAAGTCCTTCTGCAGTAATCAAAGATCCAAAATGAAGATTGTCATCTTATGCTAGATGCTGGCTCCTATAGGTAGTTTGCACAAGTTCTGTGAAGTGAGCTGTGGTAGGAATTTCCAGACAGCAGTTACTATGCAGTACCTGCCCACATTCACACCTGGGTGCAGAGACAGAATTGAAGCACCTTATATCTTTCAGTGCAGAGCAAGTTCCACTGCATTACCTTTAGGGCAACAATGTTCTCCCACCATAGCTGTCAAACACCTAAGATAGATTAGGTGCCCACCAAACTTCTCTGTGTACTCACACACATTCAAATGGATGGAAAAATAAAATAATGCAACCTTCTTTCAGGCTGCTGCTTCTGGTCCTCTTGACTATCAATGACTACTTGTCTAAGAGGACATGATCACATATGCAGTCAGTAGTAGTGCTGATGGCTTATGCCCAGAAGTTATCTGACTTCTTTACTGGATTATTTAAAGGCATAATTAGCTTCTGTGTTGTGTTTTTAAGGTTTCTCTAAACCCTCTATACAGTCTGACTGATGGTAGGTAGGTATTTGAAGAAGTGTTAATTTGTTTTAATTATTTTCCCCACAGCTCCCCTTTTTGCCCATCAATCACAAAGTATTTTTAGAAGGGAGTGTTTTGGGCTTTTTTTAAAAAGCTCTGTTTGGATAATAATATGATCATCTAAAAAAACTAAGTTAAACAAAAGAGAACTGTATGTCATTCCTCTCACTGCTTGTCTTTCCAGAAATCTACTGAATTAAAACCAGTACTCCTCAGCTTTTATTTCCTCATTTATTGAACTCTGGGGTGTTTTCTAATATGTAGATTGACGTGCAGACTAGTAGGGGTGAAACATCAAACTTTTGACTTCCTGGAACTTTCATTATGAACTGAAGGCAGCAAAACCATTGCTACAGCAGCAAGCTCTTCTGAAAGACCTGCCCCTGCATGGAAGGGAAACAGCAGGCTGCTGTACACAGCACCTTGCCTCTCAGCTGGAGTTTGGCCATTGTTTGGAGTTGGTAACTTAAGTGGATTTGATAATTTCTCACATGAAAGTTTCAGTAGTGTGGAGAATAATATGTAGTTTTACAGCATCAGACATGAGAATCAGCTGTGTTTCTTATCAGTTGTGATCTATATCTCACTTCATAGTGATGCTGTGTGCCTTATGCTGAGTACCTTACTAATTTCAAAATATAAAAACATATATATATAAAGAACTTTTATATACATGTGGTTTATATATATGAGTTTTATATATGTGTGTGTGTGTGTGTGTGTGTGTGTGTGTTTACTTATATCTTCTCTTCTGATTTTCAAGGGGAAATAGAATTTGCAGAAGCTAATTCTTCATCTTTTTACTGTCTACCTGGATATTTTTCATGTGGGGATGGACAGTGTATTTCATCTGACAAATGTTGTGATTTTACGCCTGACTGTACAAACAGCAGAGATGAAGCTAAGTGCCATAAGTGAAAACTTCAAAATTTAGATTTTTAGACTATTGTGACTGTCCTTGTTTGTCCTATTTGTCGTACTTTCATTACTTCATAAATGTGGCAATTTAATTAAAAGTAAAGTCTCCTGAGAAGTAGTTCACTTTGATTCTATTCTGTATTTTCCCCTTTTATTTTCTGCAACAACTACTTCCCTCTTAGCATTAAAATCAGAAAAAAAAAGTTGTTTTTTTTTTTAAAGCATTATATTTAATTTTATAACTCTTAAGATGCTAAATATCAGGTATGGTGATATGATGAATAAAATCTTAACTATAAGATAATGGAAGCTGATTGAGGAATTCCTTCATAAAGAAACCAAACAGAACTTGTGCATTCACTTTTGCACCTATCATATACACTGAGAGTTTCCAGAAAATGTCATATTCAATAATTTAGTGGGTTTGGTGGTTATTTCACTTTAAAATGTTGTTGCAAAACTGACTTTAGTTAGATGACTGCTTATCTATACAAAATGGACTGTCATCCATATCAGAGCTGTAGAGTGAGGATTATTTTCATAGTTTGCCTGTCCTACGTGCAGCACTATTCCTCAGAGGATATCTATATGTAATGTACAAGTCATATTTGTTTATTAGTAGTCACATAATGTTTGGGATTGGAAGGGACCTTTAAAGGTCATAAAGCTCCCTGAAGTGAGCATGGACATCTTCAAGTAGGTCAGGTTCCTCAGACCCCCATTCCCCTGACCTTTAATATTTCTGGGAATGGAGCATCCACCATCTCTGGGCAACATGTTCCAGTGTTTCACCACATTAATTGTAAAAAATGTCTTTCCTCTATCTAATCTAAATCTATTCTTAAGGCTAAAACCATTAGACCTTGTCCTGTTACAAAAGGCCCTAAGGAAAAGATTGTCCCCATCCTTCTTATAGGCAACAAGTGAGCTGAGAGAAGACTGAATCTGAAGATGTGAAGGCAGGTTTTTCAAAACATCAGTAAAGCCAACTATGCTTAAATGCTGTGCTCACAGAACCACTTTCATTCCTTCACAGTTATTGAGAGCTTACTGAAAAAATGCTAAAAAAGGCTCAAAGAAAAATATATCCTTTCAAATGGCATGAATAGTATTCATATTAAAAAATCATTTAAAAAAAATAAAGTAGCTTCCAGATCAAAACAAAGTGGATTAAATGGCAAAACATAGTAAGGAAAAGCTAAATATATAGTCTGGTGCATCTTTCCTTTTATGCTTTATCTGTTAAAAATTACAGATGCAAGAAGGCTAGGCTCAGAGTTCAAGGATTTGTTTTGCTTATATTCCTCTTTTGGTGTAACCATCTGTGTCCAAGTTTTGTCATATTCTTTGTTGCTGTTTTTCTGGGAATATTTCTTCTATTGAGCAAGAAGCAAATCAGAAATAGCACTCCATACTCCCTTATAGTTATGTTCTGTCAGTGGATTTTCAGTCATTCCCATCTTGCCTAGGTCCCTGAAAGTTTGCAAATAATTTTTTTGTCTTAATTTTATTCTATCAAAACATTCTGTCAAAAAATTTCTTCCTTCTGTTTTGTTTGGGTTTTTTTGTCACATTTGATCTCCATCACTTTATCATTGACATTTCTGGCTCACATACACCATATGTACTTTGAATACACATTTTATTTGATCTCTTATATGTTACTTGGTATTTGGTTTTGAATCAGAATTAATAACTGTATTTACATGTGTTTTGCTTAATAATCCACAAAATCTTGTCTTTATACAAGCCCTAAACAACAGTAAAGCTAACTTACCTGGTTAGAAATTTTTTCATTCTTTCTAACAAAATATATATAACAAGATAATGCAATTTTTAAAAAAGAAAAAAACAGTTGATAAGAAAAGATAGTTGAAAAGAAATTAAACAATAGTTGAAAAGAAAATAGAAAAAAAATCCTCTCAGGTCTTCCATAAATAAACATTTGTGTAATCCTGTTCTCCAAGAGGTTTCATTTGATTCTGAAATGTGCATTTTCTAGATCATAATGATATGGCCACTGGCAGCTGTGAAGAGATATTATAAAATAAGAGTAGTGTTCTGACAGTCATGTCTGAATATATTTTTATTTATTGTATGTATCAAATTTATAAAGTATTATTTAAGAAGATCTTGAAATAATTTTCTTAATGTCTTCCATTGAAGGTCTATGATAATTACAGGACTTCAGAATATAATTTTGTGATTTAATGAGGATTTTTTTGAAGTGCAGATGAGAAAAACCTAATGTTTTTTCATTTTAACACAATAAATATTAGCTTGTTTGTATTCCTTCATATATAACACTCTTCCTCTCTTTCTTTTGTATTATACTTTTTTTTTTTTTAAGTACCACTGCTCTTTTAAATGAAGAATTGAAGAATGTAGCTGAATATGTGTCAAGTGCTAGGGCTGTCACTAGGTGAATGACAGATGCTTTCTATTAACCTCTCTCCCTTCCTAGAAGGGGAAGAGAAAGGGAATAAGGGAGAGAAACACAGATTGGAAAACAAAACAAACTATTTTCATGAAAATAATAACAATAAAATGAAATATATACCCAACCAATGTAAAACTCAACACTCTGTCTGATGCTGTAGGCAGACACTGGGGAAGACCTGAACTCAACTCAGTGGCAGACAGGAGCTGGATTCAGGGGCTGGATTCTGGAACTGGGTTCAGGAATGCACTGATCCCTCAGCTCTGTACTGGATATAAAGTATATGGGATTGAATATGTCATTGGTCAGCATAGGGGTTACCTGTCCTGTCCCTTCTTCCCTGCTGGTGAGATCTCTGGCTGTATGGCACTCCCAGCATGGGACACAAGATCCAGCTGTGGCCCTGAACTGAACACCAACCCTTGGCATTAACTCTAAACATCAAGTGCTATCACTGCTAGCAGCAGACACAAAAATATGCCATTAACTTCAGAAAATGCAGTTACTTGAAAGAGACTTAGCTGAAAAGTAGAATTACTGAACAGAATTAGAATCTCAAATAAGGATTTTTTTTTTCATATCTTTTTCGCTACATTAATTTGTGTTTCAGAGATATCAATATCACAGTGTCTCCATAACACCTGATATTTAACTTAGTTCTATTCTAACTAGAGGAAGGGTTTTGACATCACTGGTGTACTTGCTAACATTCAGGAAATAAGGTATTTGATTTCTGGCTCCAGCATAGATTCCCTAAAAGAACTTGCAGATGGCTTGTTACTGTTTCCAGTGCTCTGTGTTCTTGTTCTGTAACATCAGAATTCTGAGGTGTGTTTTTGGTGCCTTCTCAACTGCTTTGAGTGCTTTGGGTGCAGTGCCTTCAGAGGGAAGGATTTGTTTCACTGAATACATTGCATATAATGGTGGCTTGGTTCCTGTGAGTCTGCTGTCTTACCCAACTGTTAGAGTGCAATATGAGGTATTTATTTTATGTCTCCCCACAGCCCTTTCCTAGGCTTTTTTTTCTAGAATATTGGTGATATATTTAAAACACTTTATTTCCTTTTCATACTGCAAAGCTTGCTTAGTAATGTCATGTGCAGAGATAAAGGAAAATGTTTCTTCATTTCAGCTGCTGTTTGTGACCTTGAAAGAGACAGCTGTGGTTGGATTGAAACTGCAAATGGAGATGAATTTGACTGGGTAAGAAGTTCCAGTAGTGCTCTTGCACCTGCTTTTCAGAAGCAAGCTCCTCTACAGGATCACACCTTCAACAAATCTGAAGGTAAGACAAGCAAGGCCTAGAAATGGAATAGATATACCTGCTATTGGATCAGATTTTAAGTGATGTCCACGAACACTTTCAAATCCTTCAGGAACACTTTCTATCCTCAGACTGAAAAGTTGTTTTCTGTTTTATTTTCACAGGTCATTTTATGTTCATTCTGAAAAACAGCAGCAGCATTTCACAAGTAGCTCAGCTACGAAGCCCTAAGTTCAGGCAAACTGGATCAAATTGCATGTTGTCTTTTTGGTATGAAATAATCTAGATTTCAAATTTATGGATCATCTTGTATTGCCTCTCTTGGAATGAAATCGAGGTTATAGTTTGTGATAGACACTGCTTCCTCTGGAGTATTTATTTCTTTTTACTCTTTTCTGGAGGGAGGAAGAAGGGGGACTGAATTACAGGTAAACTGGATATAGGCACTGTTTACTTCCCATGTTTCCAAGGTCTATGACAAGAAGAGGTATCAGTCATTGTATGTGACGTTGTCCATTCTCATCTTTTGCACTCTTTATTTTTTTAAATCACTTTAGGTATTACAATTATGGACAGTCAGTTGGGGTAGCAGAGATGCAATTGCTTGTGGATGGGCAGAAACAGCCAACTGTCCTTTGGAGGTCATACTACAGTGAGGGCAACCAGTGGCTGAAGGCAGTCATTCAGCTTGGACGTCTTCCACATCCTTTCCAATTATCCCTTGATAAAGTTAGTCTGGGTGTTTATGACGGCATCTCGGCGATTGATGATATTGTATTTGAAAATTGTGCTCTTCCACCTCCAGCATTAAGCTGTGAAGGTCCCAGTCATTTCTGGTGCAGAGACACAAAAGCATGTATTGACAGCTTATTGGTCTGTGATCTTGTGGATGACTGTGGGGATGGATCAGATGAAGACAACTGTAGTAAGTACTTCCTGTTATTGTTTGCTTTATATCAAACCAAAGTTTACTTGCCAAATTCATCCCTGAAGACAAACTCTGAAAATTTTGCAAATACATATAATGAGTTACAGCTGAATGGAAATGCCATCTCCTTTAGCCAAAAGAGTCCTATTTCTTTCGTATTTCGTAAAACACACACATGCATTACAAGTTTAGTTTGAAAGAAAGGATTCAGTTGACTTGGGTTAATGCACTGTCTTTGATTATACTGATGGAAGTACAGTGGAGGACACACATAGACTGATAGAACTCATTATGAACTATACTCTTTCTACCTAGAAAAATGTTTACTGGAAGATACTATTTGTGCTGGGCATAATTGTCCCTTTCACAGAAAGAACCTTTTTAGTACTGAGCAAAGCTATGTGGTCACATTTTTGACATTGACCTTACAGTGCTGAAGGGTGCTGATGATTTTCTCCCCAAAGCACAAGTTCATCAATTTTAAGAACTCAAGAGCATTAATATAAAATAAAATTAACTAGCAGTTGCTTTATCACATCCTGAGGTAACTAAATTATGTAAATCACAGTGAGTTTGAGAAACAAGGGACACCTTACATGCTTGAGGGAATTCCAGCATGCACTGGTATTTGCTGAATATCAACTTAAAACTGATCTGAATTTAAAAGAAAGTAAAGACTTACAACCTATCTCAGTTTTCCTACGTGTAAAATGCCTGTCTTCTTTACAACCCACTTGAAGTCTATAGTAGGTAAACACTATATGACATTCAGTTTTAAACATCATTAAAAATAAAAGTTTAATAAACAAAAAAAAGTATTAGGTGTTCTTTCAGTTACTTTTTCTGATGCAAAGATGAAATACAAGTTCTCCACCTGTGATATGCATTTTATTTCTTTACATTAGAAGTAATTGGTCTAATCAGTTATAAAAATACATAAATTTAATAATGAATAATATGTTATTCATGTTTCTCATTATTTAATAAATTATGTACAATGTGCCAGATATATATTTGAAGAGGAGATAATTAAAGTTTTGTGTTTTGTTTTGTTGTTGTTTTTTTTTTCCCAGGCAAGTTTATATTTATTCTTCAGAAGGGAATTTTTGGGAGGACAAGATAGATATTTTTCTCAATCTTAGACGTTTTTGCAAGGCTAAAATATACTAAAGCATGATCACCTTTTGATACTGCTTTCACTTGGCAGTCTGTTCTGTTTACATTTCAGATCCTGACCTGCACTGTGACTTTGAAAATGGGCTGTGCAATTGGCAGCAGGATGCTGAGGATGACTTTGACTGGCTCAGAATCCAGGGTCCAACACCCACAGTCAATACAGGCCCGTTGAAGGATCACACCACAGGCACAGGCAGGGGACACTACCTCTACATGGAATCCTCTGAGCCAAGACAATTCCAGGACAAAGCAGTTTTGCTCAGTCCTCTCTTCAACCCTTCTGGCAACAGGACCTGCATTTTTCGCTTCCATTACCATATGTTTGGAAAGCAGGTTTACAAGTTATCAGTCCTCCAGAGAAGTGTGAGCAATGCCAAGGGAAGGCTGTTGTGGTACAAGTTTGGTAACCAAGGAAATAAATGGATCAAACAGATACTCTACATCAGCAGCTCTAACCCATTTCAGGTATGAAACTTCTAGGTTGTGAAGTGTTATTTGCCATATTGTACAACACTGCGAGTATATAAAGGGCTGTGTAATCCCAAAGCTATTTGTAACTGTGTGATCAAATTTACTTTGAAATATATTTGTAGGGGATTTTTTGACAAAATACATAAAAAAATATTTTTATTGAATTTTCCACCTAGAACACTTGATTTTAATGTTTTTAACAGGAACATGTGGTATTTACATTTAGATTTTTTTGTTTTTTAATCATTTGGTGAAACAAATTTATCTGAATCTGCAAAAGAGCAGTTTGGCAAATATTTTGTTTCATTCCTGAAAAAAGGACTGTTAAATCTCTGCCTTACTTTTCCAGAGTTTAAATGCCGTTCTTAAATTATATAGTGCTAGAAAAAAAGTATTTTCAAAATATTTAGATGAAAGGCTAGGTCAACAGTTAAGTGTCATTTGGAGAAAGTTATTATTATAGTAAGTTACAGCTACAAACTTTGATTTTTCTAACCATTTAAAAATTGCACATCTTATTTAGTTTGCACTAAGCATCATCTTTTTATTCCAATCAGGTTAATGAACCTGCAGTTTGATTTTAGGACACATTAGTTCATTTAACTGTTAAGTGGTCATAAAAGTACCTTTATAATAGAATCACGTTACAATAGAAATACCTTCCTTTTAAATATGTTGTAATGCAGTATTTTCTTTAGATTGTCTCATGTTAATTTCCCAAAATACATTTTTTTGGTGGACAGAAATTTTATCCTCTTTGGAGGAGAGAAGGTCTTAATATTACTTTAGTTGCATGGAGGTACCAGGAAGGGGAGTGAGTGTTTTTTTGTTGTGACACTTTCTGAAAATGAAAATAGAATCAACATGATAACATGATGCAAATAAGACTTTTTTTTTTTCTTATATATATATTAGTAATAAAATATATCCTATTTATGCTGGTTTGTCTAAAGAACTATAAACCCATGTATCTTATATTTGATTTTCTAAGGGTTAGGAGGGGCTGTTCAGTAACTGAAAGTATTTTTAATGTGGTAGTGTTGTAGGATTTTCTATTGTAAGTGCCCAGCTCTGTGTAGGGAATGAAAAGATCCTGTATTCTTTTGATGTAGTTTTGTTTTCCATAGTACTTTTTGAGACCCATGAGGTATAAGGTGTATATTTTGCTCTGAAGAAAGAGATCAATATCTGATGGTAATTACTGTGTGCTGCATTACTTAAGACTGAGCTTGTTATGTCACAACCTGTGACCAAAAGTCGTAATTTTGAACAGAAGCAGCTATTATTATGTCACTAATAAGTTAGCAAGTGCTGACCTCTTTCCAATCTTCCTTTGAAAGTGTGAAGTCTTCGGGTACTTCCAGGGCTAAAGTAGTGTGAAATGGGCAAGAACTTCACAGTCTATTACCACTTTTTCTTTGATGTATTTATACTGAGATGTGTACTAGAAAAGCCTCTCAATTAGTTTCAAGCTGTCTTCTGTCTGGGTAACTATTAAAGTTGTAGCTTGATTGTTTGCTGTGTTCCCTGCCCCACACTCTCTATATAAAGTGGTTCAGTGTTTTCACACCACTTATTTATAAGTCTTGTAGGTCACCTCTGTGCTTCAAATGAAATGTTTAGATTCCTGTGGGAATTAACTTTTTATTTCTTGATAGTATAAAAGAAAGATAGGACTTTTTAACCACTTTTTGGTCAAAATGCATGTCTTGAATTCCTAATCTTCTCTGCCTCTAGCCAGACCATCTCATCAGCTGTTTCAAGATTTTCAGGGATTCCTAGTGAATAGAAAATGTTATATTCTAGGACCAAAGATAGATTTAGTCTTTGTAACATATATTTATTTTGCCTTTTCAATCTAAATGAAAGCCATGATCATATATCTGAGACAGCTGGTGCCACCTTCTCTTCATTCCCTGTGTGTCATTTGTTTACCACATTCCAAGAAACCATCACCTTGGCTGCTGTCAGCTGTGGCTGAAGTTTGTTGCTGTTTCATCAGATGTTTTATATCAGGGTATTAAATGTGACATAGGTGAGCAGAAGAGGAGTAGCTGGATGAATGAAAAGGGAAATTTATAGAAAAAGAATAGGCTGTTGAGTGTACTTTCCCCTTGATCTACATTTATTTTAATCTCCCTGAGAAGTTTACTTGCATCTTTTCAAAGTACATTTGAAATGTAGTAAAATATTCATCCATGGTAGCCCCCTTACAGTGAAGATAAAGAGTGTTTGCTTTTATCTCCCTTGGATAATAATAATACCTAAACCAGTTTCTGCTCAGAAGTGTAAAGATTCTATTTTAGCTTCTTAGAAAATGTAGCTCTCTTAGCTTGCTTTATTCATTCAGATATCTGTGATATTATGTGAACAAGGACAAAATTCTATCTCAATCCTTCTGGGCAGTGCAGTCTCCTTTTAGACATGACATAAATCACATATCTACCTTGTCTATCATAAGATATTTTGGGCAACTTTTCTACATTGTAAACATATTAATAATAAATAAGACAATAATTACTTTGATGACAATCCAATTAAATTTGCTCCTCTGCAATAATTTTCTTTACCTCTGTAAACAAAAATAGTTAACATAGGTATTTCATACTCCAAGGCATAAATAATAAATGGAGTCTAATATCTGTTATGATTTTATAACAATCAGTGTAGTTTTAAGTTGGCTGTTATGAGACAATGCAAATTGGTGTTTAAGGACAGGATTAATTATCAATGCTATATTGAGTATGATTAATAAAAAATAGTATTTTGAGTATCATATATAAACCCATACAACTCCCTTCAAATATAGAATTTTCTCCTTTTATGTATGGAAAAAAAAGGGACCAGAATCAGAAGGAAAATATTAGCTTATGGAAGTTTATATGCCATATAAAATTTCACATAATTAGATATAAAATGCATTTGGTATTTTTCCATTTTACAAGTGGTTAAGAAAAGTAAATAGCCAAATCTACTGTAATAATTTTATTCTTATTATCAATTGGGTATTAGCTTGGAAAACAATGGACTATTGATTGAAAATTAGAATGACATATTTCCTTTCCAACCCAAACCATTCTATGATTTGCTAAGAATGTGGAATAGCTCTGTGTTTTACAAACACAAATAGAAACCAACCTTCTTTCTCCAGCTGCTGCTGCTTTTTTGTTGTTTGTGTGTTTTTGTTTGTTTTTGTTAGTTTAATATCTAGCATGCAGTTTTTAAGTATAGAGGTTGCATCTTTCATTACTCATTATAACAGTTTTGTACATTCAAAGTTTTGTCAGGTGGGGAAAAATTATTATCTGTATAGAAACCCACTTCTGTTTTATGAAAGCAAAATGTGATTTGTGTCATTGCATTTTTCTGATGCTCTGAACACCCATGTCTCTTATTCAGGCTGAGCTATCAAAGCACTAGCACTGACCAGTCCTACTTTGTATGTTTGGTGTTATGTGAATGATGTGAATAGTCTCTTGCAGCATCTGCAAGGTAGATATGTTCACTATGACTAGTTACAGTTGGTTGGTGGTCTTTTTGGTGGTGGTGGTTTGTTGTTGTAAGTCTTAGACCCTCTAGGGAATTCCATGGGCCACCTCCCTTCTGAGTTCCTCAGCTCATGGGATCTGATATAGCCACGCAGTGCTGAGCTGGGAGGCATTGCTTTTTACAGTCACTGAGTACCCTTTCTAGATCAGCTAGCAGGAGACATCTGTGAGAATCACTAGGGTCCCCTTAACCTTGCAGACATGAAGCAATGAAAGACAACCTTCAGAAAGGTTGTGTTATACTTTGCTACAGCAGGGTATTCATCAAGTGAAGCATTACAAGCATCATCAGGCAGCCACCTTGCAACTTCACAGCTGTTAGTTGTCTGCTGAAGAGGAAGCCTTGAGTCACTTTAAAAAAAACCTCAATAAAATTAATCTATGCCACACAAAGATTTTCACTCTAGCAACAGTTTCAACTTCTAATTTTCATTCTTCATCTTCTTTCTCCGACTTTTATTCTTTGCACTTAGTAGTCAGGGATTTTTTGTAATTATTATTACTCTT
>JAOEGS010021327.1:0-12627 GCA_025447755.1 Corythornis vintsioides | reverse complement strand
ATTTTTTTTATCTTTTTTTTTTTTTTTTTTTTTTTTTTTTTTCCCTTTAAAGGTTACCACATACTTCTGTTGATTCTTATTCTGCTCCAAATATGTGGATATTTAGACATATTTGCTGCAGCTTGGTAGCTCTCTTAAGACACTATTCTTCATCTTGGATCTGTGTGTTGGCTTCTTTCATAACTGATGCCCATTTGTGAATGAACTCTCAAATACTGTCCATGTTTTAAGTATAGAAAACCTGAAATAAAGGTTTTTTCTCCCTTTTTTCAAGACTGTGTTGAGTCATTTGAATTTGAGGTGACTCCATGTAAAGTATTAATTTTGCTTTCCTGAAAATTAAAAGTAGCATCTTAAATGTGCTATTGTTTTTACTATATTACTTGGATGGGAAAATGAGACTTGGATAACTTTGCAAAGAGAAGGAAAAGTTTTTGATTTTTTTTGCTATTGTTTTGCTATTCCATTATTATTCACTGTCGCTTGTATGTATCCTTGTCAAAACAACCCATCAGTTGGATCCAGCCTGTGGATCCTGTCTGCATAATTACCTACAAGGCTATCAGAAATTACTGATGCTCTAAACCCACCATCCCTAAATTTATACAGGAAAAATAAAGGGACTTGTATTTTAGATGTGGGAGAAACTTACAACGTCTTTTGTGTGGTTTTGTGTTGGGTTTTTTGTTTGTATTTTGGGGTTGGTTTTGTTTGTTTGTTTGTTGGGGTTTTTTGTGGCCTAGATTGGGCTTTGTCCAGTTAACCATGGATGTTTTAATATTGTCTGTGAAGTACATCCTTATCAGTCAAGTATTTCCATTACTTACTGGATTTAAGTAATAAAGAAAACCCCCAAAAACTGAATCCATCCTCTTTAGGGAGAGAAAACATCTACATTTTTAGTATTACAAAAAGTAAAATTGCTAAAGGATGTAAACAGATTTTTGAACCCCTGTAGAAAACTGAACAGAAATTAAGTTATTTTTGAATTTGAAAAAATCTTCAGGAGGAACTTTTGTTCATTTTTCTGTAGATTTTCTGGATTTTGGTGCTGGGGTTTATTTTAACACTTATTTTAGTGTTATTTTAACACTTATATTTACAGTCTGGGTTGCTTTTGAAAATAATCTCATTCTGCCAAAGTCTTGTGAAATAGAGGGGACTTATGTATAAGGTTATATATATAATATATATATTATAATATATGTGAATATATAGATAAATAATATATGATGTCTGGTTAATATATGCATATATATTGTATTATATATTTAATATATATTTCTGCAATAATTTTTCCAAAGTTAAAATTACAGAGTGAAAACAAGATCTTTTAAGTGTTGTTTTGTGTCCTCATTACAGAAAAGTACTTTCTCCTGGAATATGTAAACAGTTATCTATATTATTCTTGTTAACAGCCCCACCAACATCAGTGAAGTCTGAAACTGGACAGAAATGTGGGGTTTTTTTCTCTGCACTTTAGAAAATTGCTTAGCAAAACGTGATAATTCATCATGAAGGTTCACAAGCTTATAGTGAAGCGTGATAAAGTACTTTACTGAACTAGAATTAATGTTTTTAAATATCTTGTAAAACCAAGCACTGTAAAACCTCAAATATTTGACACGGGATTTTTCAGATTTGATTTGCATAACCTTATGAACGTTGATAATAATTCATTTGGATACCTGTATGAAAAGGATTTATTTCAACTTTTGAGTGCTTGAGACATTAAAATCTAATAAATTTTTGATGGACACAAAAGGCTGATGGGCTTTGAAGCTGGGCAGTGGAATCCCAAGCTTTTTTATGTGTATTGCTAAAATGTTGTGGTGAACTAATGTTGATAGTTTTTTTTCCAGGAACTGATTGGCTGTGTCCACTTACTTGCTTTGAGGTCACAGGAGCTTCACAATACACATAATGGTTCTGATTGCCCTTATTTCCCTCAGCAGGGGGAAAGCTGGAAAGGACTGTGGCACCCCTTCTGTCAGTGCACCCAGGTTTTTATCCCAAGAAACATGGTGTGGAACATAGAGAGGAAAATTTCAGAGCCATGTAGTCAGGATGCAGCTACTGGATGCCTACACAAAAAATCTGGGAAACAGTCTCAGGTTCCACACTGTCTACTTCTTTGGTGGCAGCTGAGGAAGCAGAGAAATAAAACCAGGGAGGAATAAATTGCCTTTGTTTCAACTCACTTATTAAAGAAACCAATAACTCTTATTTAATATGAGCTAATAACTTAAAGTCAAAATGAAATCTAAATTTCTCAGATTTAAAAAAATAATAATTTTCCTATTTACTGGGTAAATAGCTTCCCTTCCTGTGTGTTTCTTGCAGTATCATTATATAGGAATACCTTCATGTGTTCTTGAAAAACATGCCCTACAGTGAAGACTTGTGATGTGATTAATGGCTGAAGCTATCTTGATAAAAAGGAGTTTTGAAGCAAGAAATTTTGATAGAGATTTCACACAATTCAGGCTTCTAGGGCTTATCCTTCATCTGTAATTAAAGAAGCTTCAGCATCTCATAAGAATTGATTACTTTTCTTGATAAAAACTTAGGAGACATTTTTATTTACACATAGCATAAAGCATAGGAGTAGTTTACTTCAGAGAGATGCTGTAAAATGTACATGACTTTCAGTCCTGCATTTGCTTTTAGTAAGATATGACAAAAGGTTTTGATGACAAATTGTTCTGTTGGTTATTTGTGTTATTTTCCACTTGTGTAGTTCTTTCCTTTTCAAATCACATGTGCTATTCATTTGTATTTTTTACAGAAATAATCATAGCAAACCTAGTCAAAATAAGAATGCTGTAACTGCTAATGAAATCACTAAATAACACAGTAGACATTTTCTGTGGCAATACTGAGATGCCTATATTACTAGGTAAATAATTAGAACTAATAGTACTATTTCCTAAACATTTAGAAATATACAGATTTTTTAATACCTTACAGGTTTTGGAAATAATTCCATACTAATTTGAACTATGGAAATGAAGATTTTATTTGCTGACCTTTAGTGGGAATTGGGTAGTGACAGAAATTAGCATTAATTTAAAAATAGAGCATTTGGACAGAACAGTATTACCCATTGTAATTACTCTCAACACTTTCCGTAACGTTCCCTCACCCTTCAAAAACCTGTTTTGTTCAAAATCTTAGAGACCAATACTTTTCTGTATACAGAGCCTTACTCTAATACATTTTGATTTTCATGGAGGTTTTTCCCTCTTATGTAGCATATCTTTTGCTAACTTTATAGTTTCACTGAAACTGGATCTTTAGAGTTCTGAAAATTGGAGAAATTCAGAATTATTTTTTCCTCATTCAAATAATAAATGAGATGTGAAATGAGCTTCATGGTAGATGAGTTCCCTGGAGCTTGTTTAATAATAGCTTATGAAGTTTGTAGAATTTCAGCTGGCAAATTAATTTCAGTGGTCAATGTTTAACCAAAGATGCAGAGACTAATTTCTGTAGTGCAGCACTAAGTCATAAATTGGTTCTATTTTCCCTTCCAAATCTTATACTTTCATTTCTGTTACATTTTCTGTTTTACTTACTGTGTACATACTCTATGCCAAAGTGTCAGGCTCCTCGAGTAAGTACATAAATAAATTTTTAAATACATTAACCTGGGTAGGGAATTTTTAAATAATACAATCATAATAATCATCATAGTAAAGAGATATTCTGAATTGAATTACCTCTGCAGGACTGTGTCTTGCCACTACAGTCTTTGGATATTTTTATGCCCTTAATTAAGTATTCCCTTCAAAGGTGCAGGAGTGCAACCTTCTCCAAGGAAAGGGTGATGAAATATGACCCATGGCCTCATGTCATGGGCACAGGGGGTTATGGGGGGAAGAAATTACTTAAGCTGCTGGTTAAGGTCCATCATAGCTCAGAACAACCCCAGAGGAAAACAGGAGAGTTTTGAGAGGCTTCTTACTAATAACTATTTAAGTGGAATTAACAAACCCTCTGCTTCTTTGTCTAAATTTTAGCTTATTAATGAGTAATTAATTATGAGTAGTTATTACTGCTTTAAAAACAAAGTCGCAGTGTTAAACTGTTGTCTTTTCCAGGCAAAATGATGCTAAAAAGAATTTTGTCACTTTGGAATAATAGGTTTTCTTTAATGGTTTTTCTAAATAATATATCCTGATTTGTCCTGTTTTAAAGTATTTTTATGCTATTGGTTATGATACTGTAGCATTTCCCTAATTTTAACATAAATGGGAAACAAAAGACGGGGATAATATTGTAAAGAATATTTATGTATATTGAGGGAAAAATAAGAATCCAATACTGAGATGAGAGCAGTAAGAAGCAATGATGCTGTTGAGTGCTGTCATTCAGGTTAGATATATTTTATGCTGAAATAACCTATCTTCAGCATATAACAGACATATAGCCATCTTTTATCATATTTAGTTTGTGCAATGGTCATAATCTATAAGTAATGTGTAAACATTTGTATTTACTTTGGTGTTGTCAACATTATAGTAAACCTGCTATTTATGTGTAGCTTCAGAAGAGCAGAAAATTTTTTTCCTTGTTAACCTATTAAGATTAATATTAATCTTTTACAGTATTAAGACCATTCCTTGCACCTTTATATATTTTTTTTTCTCCTGTTACATTTTAATAAATTTAAAATGTGACTTGAAAAACGTCTTCAAGTGAACAATAGTTTTTAATGGGTAGGTTAATTATTGCCATCAGGATTCTGAGAATCTTATTTAATACACAGTGCTGATTTCTGAAACTGAAATACTTTGCAGGACATGATTTAATAAATTACCAGAAAAAAATAAATAGGACAAAAAAACAGAATGTAAAATGCAGGCATTTATTTTTGAAATGATATTTGCTGTAAGGATATTTCCAAAATATCAGTGATATTTAATCAAAAGAATTGAGACACCCATGTACACAGATGTGCCTTGCATCTTTGAGCTTGGAGCAGTTCTTCATTACTTGGTGAAAATAAGCTTTCTTTCAAATAAAATGGAAAATATGTAAATAAAAAAAACCAACAAACAACCCACAACCCTAGAACTAACAGTAGTGTGTAGTAGTATTGAAGTATTTTTACACTAATTATACTTTGTTCCTTTGCAAAAATTATCTACTGAACTAAGGAACAAACAGTGAAAAATGTATTTGAAATTTTATGTAGAATTCCATTATAATTTGGTATCTTGAGTGTAAGATGTGACATTAGTATTTTTTTTTAAATGACAGAGAAATAAATTTAGCATTTGAACTGCATTGGATCAGCAATACCATTTACTTTTTTTTTTTTTTAATGTATGAAAAATCTTTTTTCTTTTACTTTTTAATAGGGACTTTATAAATTAGTTAAATCAAGAAAATTCTTACTGTATCTTTCCCTAATGACCTGCTTGGTTGTTTGCCACTGAGCAGCAGTCAGAATAAATGAGGATTATTCAGTCATCCAGAAAGTATTTGACAGATTTCTGGGGAGACCTTAATGCAGCCTTCATTTTTTAAAGGGGTCCTGTAAAAAATATGGAGACAATCTTTTTAGCAGGGCCTGTTGTGACAGAGAAATGAGCAATGGTTTTAAACCAAAGGAGTCTAGATTTAGACTAAATATAAGGGAGACATTTTTTATAATGAGGTGGTGAAACTGGCACAGGTTTACCAGGTGGTTGTTGAATGCTTCCAGGAGTGGGGCATCCAAGGTCAGGTTGGATGGAGCTCTGAGCAACCTGGTCTAGTTGAAAAGGTCCCTGCTCTCTGCAGTGGGGTTGCACTAGATGACCTTTGAAGATCTCTTCCAACCCAATACATTCTATGATTCCATGAAATATGAACCTCTCCTATTCCTTGACAATAGAGAATAATGAGAAAGTAAGCTCATATAGAACTGGCAACTCCAAATAAATAGTGTTTTTCTTTAAAAGGTTCCATAGCACATCTCTAACCTGCTTAATTGTTTTCATCAGAGTGGGATTTCTATAAGGGTATATAATGTATTCACAGAAATGTTATTATAATTAATCATGATTAATGTTATTACAATAAGTACCAAAGGAACTAGTCATCATATGCCACTTATGATAATGTCTTGCCATCTTTTAATACCACAGTGATGTTTCAGTGGATTTACACACTTGTGAAACATTATGTTATGGTTCACTGTGATTAATGTGACCACCAGTGAAAGCTGATAATTACTCTTTTGTAAACTGTCACTAAATAGAACCTATCCCATAGAACAAATTTAATTCCATTTTAACTGTGAAATGTTTTCAATTACTCTTCTATCAATTGATATTAAATAATAAGAAGTGGAAATCTAGTACATACTAAAAAGATGCTATTGTAATTCTTCTATACCTAGATCTTGGTGAAAGGCACTGTAGGAGATGGTTTCACTGGAGACATTGGACTTGATGACATGTCTTTCCTAGGCTGTACCCTTTACAATGGTAAGAACAGAGTTAAATTGTATAGCTCCTAGCCATGAGCTGATTCTTTTGTGTCATTTGTAAATTACTACTGGAAAAGAAAAAACTGCATCAAACTATGACTCAGACCTTATGAGGAAATGCAGATTTTTTTCCTGCTTCTCAGACCCTCATATCCACACATCAGCACAAAATAGTTTCTGCTGTGTGCATAAAGTGCAAAAGAGGACCTCAGTAAGAAGTTGGCAGCTTCCAAACTCTTTGAGATCTTGATTCCTAGAAGGAAAAAGAAACTTAATTGTGTAAACAAACTGACCTTTCAGTTAGCAAACTCAGTTTGATACAGCTGTCTGCCTCCTCCCCAGTATTCAGTCCTCAGAAGTCATTGTTATCTAGGCTAGTACAATGTCTAGAGAATGACAAATACTCTATCCCCAAAAAAGCATCCTTCAAGACACCAGATTCCAGACCTGTCACTTCATCCAGAAAGATTTTGGAGGCAACTCCTTTTACCTTCAGCAGGATTTATAGTATTATATATGGTGTGAGAGTTACTGTACAGTATAATAGGGTGCAGAACAGCAAACAATTTACAAGTGTCTGAATATTAGTAATCTACCACTAACTCTAAAATACCCAAGTGCAGATGCATTTTATTCTACTCCAAATTATTTTTTTTTGTAGATATAATTAGCCTACTAGGAATAGTTGGGGAGTTGGACTTGATGATCTTCTAGGTCCCTTCCAACACCTCACATTCTGTGATTCTGTGAATATGGCATGTTCTTTCTACAAATAATTATCTCAGATTTTGTCATGTGTATACAGTGTAAAATGTTTATTATAATACTCAGTTATGTAAAATGCCTTATATTCAAGGAAGAAAACCTAAAAAGAACTAATTAGAATATTGTTACATGTTTTCAAATGAAATATGAAAGAAGTTTTAAATATGAAGAAGAAAGTTGGAAAGTACAAAGGGTCAGAGCTTCAAAGTTCTTCAGTAAGAAAAAAACAGATCATTTTGTGTGGAAAGATAAAACACTTAAGAAAGATACTTAAGTATAATGTTGGACAGAGTTGAATGTGTTCTGTACATTTTAAAATGCTTTTAGTACCAAGAACAATTTTCAAGACACTCCAGCATCCTGCCTCTATTTTACTTCCTACATATCATAAAAATAACCCAACAGCTGAAAAAAGAATCCCAGAGATTGTAAGAATAGCCTTCAAAGTCAATTTCTGTGGCATATTCTACCATATTGAATGAAATTGGATCAGTGTGAAAAAAAAAAAGACACCTGCACCCTAGAATTTTAAACACTGGGTGCTCATTTGCTCCTTTTAAACTTCAAATAACCAAATACTGACCAGAAGGAGATGGGCTTGATAGCTTGGTAATAAAGCCCTTCATAAATAATATTAAAGATGTTGGAACTTAGGCATATTGCCTGGATGCAACATCTGAATGCACTAACCAAAGGCTATTCAATGATGCTTACTCTGGACAAAATGGCATTTAATAAATGATATAGAAAATCAATTATTCACAAAGAAAGGAACATGTTCTCCTTTTTTCAGGTTTCATGAAGGTTATGATACTTCAATATTTCTTCTCCTGTTCCAGTGGATTAAGAACAGAGACTTGTATGTGACATACATATTTTAAAAATCCTGACCAATAAGGTCTTTATTATTATGAGTTGTAAATACATTTATTATATCATGCAATTATTTCTCAGAGTTTCATTCCCCTAAGTCTTTTGTTTGAGTCTTAGGATATTATTGGAAATGACAGTCATTTGATGTCATAGATGTGCTTTCTACCTTATGAAATAGAAATGCCACTTGCTCATGGGGGATGTATTATCAATCTTAGTGCTTCAGGCCTCAGTGGAAAAGCAAATTCCTTGCTGTCCAAGATACATTCTATATAAAAATGTTCACATGTACTTTTTAATTAGCTCAGGTGTATTGCTGGTATGTATTGTGAGCTGCAGTTAATAATTTCATTAATTACTAATTTAAAGGAGGAGTTATATAATGAAAATTCCTTTTATGGACAATAATAGCAAGGTTTTTCAGAAAATGAGTTTAAGTCTGAAGAAAGGCACATAGTAAAGAATAGGAGTAAAGGCAAAGACAATTGATTTGAAAGAAGTGGTCATGAGAAACATAAAGGAAGTGGTAGAACAAGATAATGACCTCAGAAGAATTCTTTTAATGAGCAAAGGCTGGGGTTTTTTTCAGTGGTGGAATTACAAGGTAAGAAGGTTACACAGTAACTTCCAATGTCCCTTGAAGTAACTGACATTTAAAAAAAAACACAACACATTATCTTCAGAATAATCTGTTAGCCTTGGTTCACAGGGAAATTAAGTTTTTGTTATTGTTCTGCCAGTTCCTATGGCTTTAGTTTTTTGAAATGACAACCTATCTTAATCTAAATTTGAAAGACAGGTAAGAGATGTAAATAAATTCCTGCAAGTGTCACAGTTGTAAGAACAGTAGTTGTCTAGCATGACCTAACTAGTGCTTTCCACTGAGAAGATGTTGAATTCAGTTCCTGCTGGGCAGCATTTAAGTCATTCAGCCTGGCTGCCCGGGCATGTTTCCAGTAAAGCTTTACCCTTGTCAGGGTGGAAGCTGAAAAGGGAGAAATCTTTACAAAGCTAGAATGCCTTGGTCCCATCACTCAACTTTTTATTTTCTTTTTCAAAGGAAACTTGCCAACAATTTCTACAATTACTTCAGGAACTTCCCCTCCTACCATGCTCCCCATGAACAACTGCACAGAGGAGGAGTTTGTCTGTAGAGGCTCTGGCCATTGCATCCAGATGATCCAGAAATGTGATTTTAGACCTGACTGCCCTGATGAGTCTGATGAATCATCTTGTGGTGAGTGTACTAAATCTTGAACTTGCCACCTTGTGAGTTTGTGGCTGTCAAACACATTGCATTAACTATTCTGCAGTTACCTTTGCCATTAGGTACTGCCACCTGGTAGCTACTTTTAATGTGATTTTTTTTTTTTTTTTCTCAGAAAAATGGTCTCATTTTGCTTTTAATGTGGGAATCTGAGATGTTATGTACTTTCTGCATTTCAGTGGGTTTATTCAGACCTAAGATTCCTATTCAACCTCAGTCTTCCAATGATTGCTAATTATATAAGACAATTTTTAGAAATGAGCACAAAATCTCAAATAAAATGACCTATGACATATTTTTTTCAAATATTCACTAGTTAAGACTGGAAGAGAGAATAACTTTACAGTCTCATGTTTGGGGCACTCATCTCAGAGACCTGGGTACAGTTGTTATGGGTTGAAGGAATATGTGTTTGGGTGATTTAGTTGGTTGTTTTGTTTTGGTTTTTTTTTTAATAAAAAGTATTTTCAGCAGCAGCAATGACTGAAATTCAGCCTATTCTGCCACAGAAATGAATTCCAGCCTGTAAATTCCTAAAGCTCTGATAGTCAGATGGGAATGCTGGGATGGGGACAATGGACAGGGTCACTCCATGTTGTCCACTGAGAACTAAGACACTCATTGATTGCTTCTGATTTGCACAAGTTCACACTACAGTATTTTAGAAGAAACTGTCAGTGACTTTGTTTTGCCTTAAAGCATAATATTTGAAAATCCTGCTGTACCCAAGCTGATTAATGAGAGGGACAGACATCTAGAGACAGTGAGCTCATCAGCCTTTGCAAGCTAAACCATCATCACTGAAGATCAAAACTCTACATTCATTACACATTGCATCAGGAACTCATCACTTCTCTCAGGGCTGAGGGCTCAATGAGGAAAAGTAACATTAGGCTCCCTCTGTCTACTTATGTTGGAATAAATCTCAAAAGATATGAATCAGATATAGAAATATCATTGGGTAATTTCCTATAGCCAGCCATTGAAATTCTGCCCTAAAAAAAATAAATGCAGAGATATGGGTAGTTTTTTGTGGGGTTTAGTGGGGTTTTTTTTGGTTGTTTTTTAGGGGTTTTTTTTCTACTTCAGAAATTGACATTAACTTACAAAACATCCTTTCCTCTGAGAGAAAGAAATATGTGGAGAATACACCTTTACCAGATTTTCTCTTTGAAGTCTCCCATCGTGGCAGCAATGATGGTGATTTATTACCTGAATGACAATGCTGCAATAGGACTTAAGTATGTCCTGACTTAGGGCAGAAATATGTTTTTAGGAGTGTTAGCTTTCCAGAGGCATATGAAACATAATGTTTATAATACATGTTAAAAAAGGGGGCTAATCTCTTAATATTATGACACTCAGTGTTCTCAGGAAATATCACAAATCTTTATATAGGTAACTGATGACATCAAACTGACAGTGTTTTGCTTCCTTATTGGAGGCATGAAAGCTATAAATCACAACTCCCTCTCTCTTTGTCTACAGTTTTTAGCCTCCAGGGAAGCAAGGATCAGCCATATTCTCCTAATGCACTCTGATTTCTTGATGTAGAACTTACCTCAGCTATGCTAACATTGGAGCTTCATGGCAGAAAATGAAAAGAAGTGGATTTCCTTCTCCTGTATATTCTTAGAGGGGGATGCATTGTAAGGGGAGGAATGGTAGTGAGCTCACTTTTTTTGTCCAGTTGCTTAGGAATCAAAACCTGAGGCACAGCCAGCTGCATATTTATTTAGTAAGATAATTTATTAATTGCCACCAATACCATATATTTGCATTATTGTGTAATATGTAAATACTGAGATGCAGAAGATTTGGTATGGTCCCCAAATTTAGAATCTGCCTAATAGAAAAGAACATAGAAAATATAAATTATAATTTCTCTATAAAAGAAAAATATGCATGCTAGTACTGTGTAAGTATTCATGGATACTATTGAATTGAATCCTTTTTATTTCCATGCTGTTTACTTATTATAAGTTAATGATTTCCAATTTTTATATAAACATATTCATTATTCATCTCTAAAGTTATGGAAGCCTGCAACTTTGAAGATGGAAATCTGTGTGGATGGTATCAACCAGCCTTGGAACAGATGTCACAAACTGATTCCATCCATACTGCAAACATATTCAAGTGGGAACTTGGAAGAGGAGCAAATCTCTACCCAGAGCAAGAAAAACACTGCCCATTAATTGATCATACTACGTGAGTACAATTTTTGCAGTACCTAAATCTTTATTGGACTGTGTGACTTCAGCTATCTATGGATTGTCAAAGGGAAAAACTGCTCAATTTCTGGTATTGAAGCAGTTTGCTAGTTCATTAGTGGCATGTGATTAACTGACATGATTAAGAACATTAATGCAACAGATGAATCAACATGAAAAACATTACTAAGCAGATAACAAACTTATAAACACCCTTCTGGAATTATTTCCCAAATGTTTTAGAACATCCTCATCAAGAGAAATACATGTGCACTCCCTCTGCCAGAGGACGTGGGGTACAAATGTGTTTCCCTTTCAGGAAAACAAGTTTGGAGCTATGTCTGCTGCAGCTTTGTGTACACATGCCACTGCCCCTTCTGTTAGTACACCTGCCATGAGAAACTGACCCTCCTTGGAGGACCTCAAACTATAAGCCAAATAGCTGGATGCAACCAGAGATGATGCTCTGTCTGCTTTGCACTGCTCATGGCACCAAGATAAACTCTGGCATGTCAAAGCTGCATTGTCTGCTGCTCTTTTCACTCCATAATATGTCCCCAGTATTACAAATTTTTACAAATTACTGAATTTTACACTTTTTTTTCAAGCTGATTTCTTTGTTTGAAAGCTGTCTTAGCAATTCATTGGCTACTGTTTAGTTGATAGTCATCATCATCTTGATCAGTTTTGGACGTACACCTTCTCAGACAGGCTTTATTCAGACACTTTCTACCTTGACAGCTATTGTTATCTCAGCAGTTTTGCTCAAGAGTGTGCAGGACAGGTTACCCCAACAATGGGTCTTGTGAATTCTGTCATTTAGTAATTAATGAATGCTGTTCAAAGCTTCTGTAGCTAGAGCTAAATTCAGTTGAGTTGATATTTACACATTTTTCTAATAAATTGTGTCACTTCATAGTAAAAGGTAAAATGTTTCTGTTCTTTAAGTGAACAGTGAGGGTGCCAGAGCTCTGGAACAGGCTGCCCAGGGAGGTTGTGGAGTCTCCATCTCTGGAGACATTCCAGAC
>JAOEGS010021325.1:12163-22213 GCA_025447755.1 Corythornis vintsioides | reverse complement strand
CTAGTGCAGCCCCCTGCAGGGAGCAGGGACACCCTCAACTAGCCCAGGCTGCTCAGAGCCTTGGCCAACCTCCCCTGTAATAGCTCCAGGAATGGGGCCTCAATCACCCCCCTGGGGAGCCTGTGCCACTGCTCCACCACCCTTCAAGAACTTATATATACATAACCAGTTATTGAAAACCAGTGGTCCACTGAACTCCTAAGACCAAAAAAAAACCACCCCAAAGCTTAATAACGTGAGCTATTTGACAGAAGAAAAAGTTTAATAACATCAAAACTAAACAGAAAATTACTGCAGAGGGTAAGTAATTCCAGCCTTTCAAGTCCTGTGTCTTAACCAAAATAAAATAAGCATCTATAGTGCTGAGCTTTGGGGTTTTTTTTCACTTTATTTCACAAAGAAGTAGAAGCAGCAGTTTGCTGAAATATCTGAAACTGTTTACATGGAATTATTTAACAGTGTTAACAATCTTGTCACCAACCATCCCAGAAGCTGGATGAGGCACAATGAGGTATTTTCTGTGGTTCCCACAGGCTTGAGTGACACCTGCTGGTAGGACACAACTAGTGAAAAACTATTCTGCAACTGGGCTGCTAGAATTCACCAGCTCAAAAGCTTCACACACTCATCTAAAACCTAAATTAATTCCTCTCCTGTGGATCAGATTTCCTAGCAAACGTGCTTCTCTAGAAATATGGAATCACAGTCTAAAGGTTGTCCACTCATCCTTACCAGAGGTACAACTAACTTTCTACTTTAAAGGGGTACTTTCCACAGCTGCCCCTTTCTTCTCTGCTCCATCCACTGTGACTGAGCCTAATAACTGGGAAGAATGCAATGCTAATGGTTAATCTGTCATGATTCAAGCACAAAAGCTGATCAGAACACTTCTAAGAGTCAGAATTTCTTCTAAGAGTATTTCTGTGTATGGATCTGCTGCTGGACTGTCAGCTCACACCTGTGTAAGCCACAAGGCTGCAGCCTTCATTTCCAGCACAGGGATGCAGTAACTTTCAATCAGAAAGCAGGGAGGCAGAAAACTGTATCTCAGTTCAAAACTAAACTCTTTCTGAGAAAAAAAAAAATCTGTGAATTTGTAAAGCATGATGTTACAGAGACACTGTATTTTTGGCAACATAAGATTATATAATCACTTAATGAAAAGCACTGAAATGTTTAAAACAGTATTGAATTTCACTTTTAACCAGCCTCAGCATATGGCCTGCTCATCACATTTAGCTTTTTGGCTAAAAATGTCATCAGCACATGTAGGCATTTTCCAGCAGACCTACAAATGGCAAACAGTGTAAGGGAGATGTAGAAAGGAGAGCCCATACCAGTGCAGGTAGTTGATGGAATAGCTCCAGTGATCCTCAATATGCCAGCAGAAGGAGGAGAAGCACATCCCTACATACAGCCAAGGTACTTTCATGCCAGAGATGTCTGCATTGATGTGTGCAAGGACTGATTGTTCCAGAATTGGCATGTTGTTCAAGTTCCAACCAGAAAGTGCATAATCCTGTCGAAAAAACAAGGAGAAAATGCTGAATAAATCAGAAGAACAGAAGGATACCAACTCCAGAAAAGGAAGTACAAAAGAGATCAGCCTACCCATTTCTACAGCACACAGTGGGTAACCTAAAACAACAAAATCAGGAAATAATTCCTTAAATACCTTGCTCAGCTATTAATCAGACTAGGATTTAAGGCCAGTGCCAGTATTCCACATACACAGCCCAGCTTGGTTGGATCAAGGCTTATGTAGGCTTACTTAGGCTTTGGTTCCTGCTCCCTGCCCCCCATGTTTATGGTTTTTGTGCTCTTCTGGTGGAACAACATAACAGCAACACTAGCAGAACAAAAGACAGAGGACTTCAATAAAATAGGGTACCTTAACATTGTAAACAAGGCAGAGAGTTATATTATTATTTCAGCTTTTTCAAGACCTGCTTTAATGCACTGCAGTTTATCTTGAGCATCTTTATGTATTCCTTTACAAAGGTTTCTCAAGAGAATAAATTCCTACACACACATTTTTTAGAAGACAGCATCACCAGTTAAGCAATTCCATCTTAACTTGCAAATACACATTTGTACCAAAAATACAAATCCAGACTGCCTTAAAAACTCACTACTGTGCTTTAACATTAGAACATTAGTCTACAAAAAAAAAAAAAAAAAGGAATGTTAGCATAGATTCAGTCAGTTTAGGCATATCCTACAGTTGCTGAAAGTATTGGTCACACCCTCAGCTCAGCCATGTTACTGCTGCTTCCCTTGCTCTGATACTATGAGTGCAGTGACTCATATAACTTTAAGGGATCTTGCTAGAAAAATATTTGTTTAAATTACTGAAGTTAATACAAACAGATCAACAAGCAGTTCTGCCTCACCAAGCAACTACACAACCACTGCACAGCCAACAAAGGCATAGGTATGAGTAGAAGACAGTGAGCAGCACTAACTCTTCCAGCAAGCACTATAAATTGATTTGGAGCTGTGTAATCACAAAACCACACCTTTATTTTCAACTCATCTGCATTTAAACATTTAAGCAGCCAGAAAACATATATGCTAATGTAAGGTCTGAGAAAAAAAATAGGTAATACACTTACCAGATGCTCTTGATAAAATTTTCTGTAACAGGATGCTGTATCTACATCTTATCATTCTTACAGTCAGATAAACAACCCAAATCAAATTAGTTTTACCCATTACTGACCTCCTCAGGAGGTTAGAATCCTTTAGCTAAGTCTATAATGAAAAGCTTCTGAACAAAAAAAAAATCTCATTGTAACAACTAGCACATCTTATTCTTAATGTGAAACCTTATGCAGAGCTGAGAACAGGGTCAATTTGCATGTCCTGCTTCTCACCTCCTCCTCTGGCATCAGCTTTCGTCGGCCATCCTTCACTGGGAAGCCACTTCCAAAGTCCTTGGATGAGATATCTGCCCCATATTCCACAATGACATCTTCTTCTATGCTGCTCACCAATCGCCAGAATTCTTTTTCTACAAGCTCAGTGGGAACCATCTGAAGCAGAAAAGATGTTAGGGTATGTGCAGATACAAGTTAGCATCCAAGCAATAAATTGTTCCTAATCCCCCACGAATTTTCAAGCACCAAGACTACTCTCTCTCCCCTCTTCAGCTCTTCAAAATCATGGTTAGGTCTGTTTTTGCCTTAGTAGTGGCTGCAAAGTAACAGAAAAAAAGACACACATCATAAAGGACAGAATGAGCAACAACAAAAACCAAAACAACAAGAGAAAAACCATGAAAAAAACCAAAATAATAATTAAAAAAAAAAAAAAGAGATGGGGGTTACCAGAAGTACAGCTACAATGAAGAGAAGGAGACAGCCAGAGGAGAAACCACACAGCAAATAATGAACAGCAGGCAAATCTATTTCAGAGGATAACAACCAGAAATTCTGAATAACAAGAAACTTTAGCAAGAATGCTCATAAATTACCAAAGACCCCTGAGATGATGAGGTTGGGGCTGCATGCAGTCTGCAGGACAGTGGAATCACCCAAGTGTAGTAAAGGAGAAAAGCTAGTATTAAACAACACACACACACACACACACACACACACACACACACAAAAACCTCAACAACCATGATAAGCAGACTCAGAAGTGTCTAGAAGACTAACAGGGAGACAAACAATGACTTATCCTCTGAACAAACTAAACCAAGGCAAAAGCCATGGGAAGGGCAGGGGAAAGACCAGTTTGTGAAACAAGGACAAGATATTTGGTTCAATTAATCAAAAAGGGCAAGAACTTAACCAGAGTACAGCAAATAAGGTATAACCTAGCAAGCAATAAAGCCATCTAACCACCAGAGGAAAAGGGTGAAATTCAGTTGAACTGAAACCAGATGCCAGAAAGCTAAATCATTTGTTTACATGTCTGAAGCTTATGGTGCCTCTTTAAACAAAGCTAAAATGCCTCAGCAAAAATCCAGGATAAGTTGAAACCTCTTCTTTTTCCCTTACAAGGAAACACAACAAAAGCTGAAACTCACATGGACTGGCATGTTGAAATAATCAGACTTGAAGTTATCAGCCATTTCCCCAAAGGTCTGCAGAGTATATTCCCTGACAGCTTGTTCAAATCCAAAGGCCTCACGGGGTTTGTTGCATTCCTGGGAGACAGAACATAAAAATATTGTTCCCAGCAGCAGATTAAAAGTTACATTTTTAGCAAAATAAAAAACCTAGTGTCTGAGTTCTTACCAAACACAAGAAGCTAGCACTTGAAACTGATTTTTTTTTTTTTTTCAGCTGAGGAAGTTCTACCACAAGGGAAACAGAACAGTATTAATTGCACAGAAGCTAATCTGACAATGCTACACACTTCTGCTCTCCCATCCAAAACTAAACTTCATCACCTGCAGCTGCCAAGCACAGATTAAGACAGTGCACAAGATGCTTAGAGAGCCATATGACATTTCCCAAGCACTTGGGAGATTAACTGCACAGGAACAGACCCTGCAAGTGCTTCAGTTGTCAGTCAACTATCAACAGATTTGGTGCTGGGAAAGCACCTAGGAGTGAAGAGGGAAAAAGAAAATGAAACCATGCAACATAGTTAACAACAGACACAGTCCAAGTCTTCCACATGTTACACTGCTAAGAGAAAAAATGTACTACTTCCTATTTCAGCTACTCTCCCCACTCATTTCTAGCATCCTTTTCAGCCCCTTTGTGTATATACAAAAGACTTATTTTAACACAGACATGACCTAGAACTATCTGGTAGTCAGCTGTTGAGGGGAAGAAACTGGACTGGAAAGGAACTCAAGGGTTAGTGATTTATTTTTCTTTAAGAGGAACTAGCTTTAGAGTATGCCCAACATTTATCAAAGCAGTTCTTCAATGGAGTCTGCAACAGAGAACCTACAACATCTGCAAATAACTCAAACAGTCACCTAGATACACACAGAAACCCTGTTCTTGGCAGCTGCTGGTGATGTTCATTATGCACTGATGCATAAGGCAACATCTAAAAACTGAGGCAAAAACTACTCCTAAGCATTTCAATCATCTCTCTGTTGTTATTTTCTCTCTGTTACATAGTATGACTATGGTTTTCCCTTCCTTTCTCTTACATGCAGTGCATTTCCAGTATTTTTCAAGTACTTCCTCTATCATTTGCTAGTAGCAACTTATTTGGCACCTTAACTTCCCTGATTTTTCCCAACATGCATATTTTTTCCTTGGGAACAACATATCCCTAGTTTTACTAGCAGTAGCAGCAGTGAGATTTCTTATGCATTTCCACATTATTAAACCACTGCAGTCACTATTATTTAATACTATATTCTCTATATTACCTCCACACTGGATTGCTGTAGTTTGCTGATACTTTTATTGCTCTCTTAATGGAATAATAAACAAACAGCTTAATCCACTCTGGGAACAGCAGCCCAAAGGCTGGTTGCATCTCCTCCCTTGCCTATAACTACCAATTTCCACCTCTCTTGCAATGGCATTTCCCTGAGTTCAGCTGACAACCTGAAGTCTCTAGGTGAAGGGTCAGACACCAGCAAGCTGATCCACCTCAAAGTGGCTGCAAAACTATTCACTAGTATAATGAGAACAGCAAAAGGCCACACACATGGGAGCAACTGCCCCTATCAGAAAAAAAACATGGTCTAAAAAGTTAAAGTCAGGCACAAAATTACATATTTAAAAGGAGTAAGCTTTTTTTCCTCTGAATCCTTCATCCTCCAATTACCTGAACTTGCAAACATGGTTTCCTTAAGACAAATACCAAGTCAATCAAATGATGTTTGCTGCCTTTAAGCTGTTGATCAGTCATCTCTTTGAACTTGGCAGCTCTTTTTTGAACAATAAAGTTCAACTAGCTTCCACTCTTGCAACCTCAAAAGTTCCTTTTTTATTCTAAACCAAATCTAAAATAGCTACAGATTTTTTAAGTATTTCTTCCACTTTCTGCTACAAGCTGTTCTGAACGATGTCATAATGACTTCTCAGCAACCAAAGCTGCTGAAATGGCATCCTAGGATTACTTCAGTGTACAAAATGCCTCATTGTTATGCTGAAACACCTAGCACAACTCCTCACTCTAATTTCCCCCTACCAGTTTATGAAATGGAGTTTCAGCTCTTAGCACACAAAGCCAAAGTTTCAGCTGCCACATGGCTGTAAAATAAACAAAGGTTATACCCAAAATCTAGAAGGAACACTTCTTTCTCCTTATGGCTCATCAAGCAAGAACAGCTGGATCTTGCCACCATTCCATATAAAACTATGGCTTCTACCTAGGGGGAGTGGCACGGAGCTGAACTGCTTCTTCCAGGATCAGAAGTAAACATGCAGAGCTTGAGCAGTTCTTGTACTGTACCTCAGCAACACACTTTGGACACCTCCAGTCACCCTTTGGTACATCAGGTAAAGGAGGGATCAAGCAGAAGGTGTGATAGCTGTCATCACACCCATCACACAGCAGCAATTTGTCCTCGTTGTTTCCTCTGCCACAGAATAAGCAAACATACAGATCAACCTGAGGAGAAAAGAAAAAAAAAAAAAAAGGAAGTTACAAAAAGTTTCCTCATCAAGAACTGGCCTGCCTTCAACTCAGGATGCAGTCCTGAAGCCCCAGATATAACATCAGTCTCCTCTGGTTTGAGAGAGCTGATAATAATGATGCCTCCTTTTCCTAAAGCAGTAAGATGGAGGCAGCTGAGGGACACTGGGTGCTGCAAAATAACTACCCAGTTTAGCTGGATAATTGCTTTTTATGCAACTCAAAGTAGCACCTCATTTAGGTTTTTCTAAGGCAGGAAAAACATTACATTTTTTTAGAACTTGTTTCTTTCCCCCTCTTTGGATCTCTATCACAGAAAACAATTTAAATCCCTACAAAGAGAATGGAACTGGGGAATATCTCCAGAAACTATTTCAGAAACACAGGCCATCACTTGCAACAGCACAGAGATAATCTTTGCAGTGGGGAACAAAAAAAAAAAAAAAAAAAAAAGCTACAAAACTCAAAAATCTACAGATTTCAATCTCAAAATCCAGGAGGAAGGGAAGGAAACTGCATGTAAAGGTACCTTCTATCTCATTTTCTCCATAATAAAGGATAAAGCTTCCAAATTATCAGAGGATTCCTAATCCCAATAGAAAAGCAAGCCATTTTTGCAGCTGTCTGTCCAAAATAACCTCTCAACAAGAACAACAATCACTGGGAGATATTCTCAGCAATCAAACCAAAAACCATTCTCAATAGGTTTCAAATTTCCTTTGCTTTTTCTTCCTGTTCAAAGGACTTTTAATTTAGTATATATTTTTAATATAGTACTGAAATCTGTAACAATCCAAACTAAGAAACTGTGTATGACTCTCACAGCTAAAAAATTAGCTTATGTATAAATTCTTAGTAACAACATGAGCTTCATGAGTAACACGTGCTCCCACTTCTGCTACAACTCCTGTCACTCACTGGGAAATTCAGCCTGTATTTCTTTTACAGAGCTCAAAATAGCACCAGAAGTGGTGAAGTGATTTTGTTTGGGGTTTGGTGATTGTTTGGAATTGTGGTTTGGCTTTTGTTTGTTTGTGGTGGGGTTTTTTTGGGGTGTGGGGCACACGTGCCTTATTTTAATGAAGATGTCACCAAAACATGTGCCTGCCAGCTCAGTAGGTTCACACATTGTCTTAAATACTTGATGTCAACCTCATCTCAGTTACAGAAGCCTAAGCCTTCCTAGCTAGGCAGTAACATACTTCCTAAGAAGACTGCTCAGTTTTCTTCAAAAAATGTATTTTTTCAGATAGAAATTATGTAAGGCTAATGTATGACCTGTGCACTTTGAAGACTGCTTGCCTTGAAGATCTCTCACCCAAGTATACAAAACAGTGGAGGTTTTAAGTCCCAAAATCTCACAAGATTACAGTTACAGCAACACAGTTCCAAAATAGCAGCTCTGCTGCTACAGTCTTTTCATTTTCTTTTATAAATAGTAGTAAATTAAAGAGAAAAAAAAATAGTTTTCAATAAATAAAAAGGCCAGACAAAATATTTTCCAACACTTGGAACAGTCACAACACTTAGGAACATCATATACTCAAAAGTAGTAATACAATTCTTTTAAATTAAATTAAAAATTACACAAGTCAAGCAAATTCTAACTTAGCTGCAATGGCACAATCTCTTTTTTTACATATCCAACTTCACACCCATTTTGTTTCCCCAGGTAGCATTTTCACATTAAAACATGACTACTAGAGACTTCCAGTTGCCTTTTGGCTGTCTACAGCTGAGAATTAAAATAAGCTCCAAGTGCTCTCAGGCTAAGAAAAAAAATAATAGTCTAATTCCTAAGGCATTCAAAGTGTACATCTTCATTCAAAGTTGCATACACATGCTAAATTAGGAAACTGTAAAGGTAAAAAGTCGTATGTTATGAAAGACATGAAGAACTGATTTTCCATGGTCAAACATCAGAGCACTTTCATTCTCCCCCTTAACAGCTTCTCTTGCATGGATTCATGGAATGACTAGTTTCAATTCAAACCAGAAGAAGACATGAAAGCTGGAATTGCTAAAGTGTGTGGCAAATCAAAAAGCCAACCCTCACCCCATGCTCAGCAAGTGCCTTCATGTCAGAACATTCTGCCTGACCAAAGGGTTAGAAAAGAAACTGTTAATTCTTCTCAGAGCAGCAGCATCTTCTGCAGCGTCCGTTCACTCATCTGGCTGGGGGGTGTTGTGAGAGGGGGTTGCAGAGTAAGTTCTCAGTAAATGTGATTTGTTATTATCAGAAAGCAAAGGAATCAAACTCACAAAGTTGACAGCAAGGGTTCCTTTGCGTTGCCTCATCTGCATCCCAAAGGCCTCTGACCTGGCGCCTTTGCGTCTTCGCGTCGCCTCGTCTTGAAGCAAAAGGAAATGAAACCTTAACATCAAGATAGACTTGTGAAAACAGCACAGATAATCCAGCCTGCTAACCTTGATACCTGAAACTACCTGAAGAGTCCAAACAAAGCAAAACTGCCTTGTTAGACATGGCCAATCTAAAATAAACAGGGATTATGAAAACCTCTTTTGCTTATAGGTTCGACAGGCCATCCCAACTACCTCACCAAACACACACTCAGCATTTTCACCCTGAGCTGTAGGATCAGCCACAGCATTTTCACCCTGAGCTGTAGGATCAGCCACAATATTGTCAAATTCCAGTCCCTCTGTTCACACAACAGCTGCTTGATTGTTACTGTTACTGTGCAGTACCATAAAGAGCTGAAACCAAGCCAACTTACATGAAGCACCCTGTAAATCTCTCTCGTGACTGAAACCCCAGAACACTGAGTTTTCTTCTCCCAGTTACAATGCACTTGCCTCATCTCTAGAGACATGCAGAAAGATTTAAGTCTTGTTACTTTACAAAGCAATGAGCCCAAGGTTTAATTACCATCTTTATCCTTTGCTCCCAGTGCCAGTCCCATCATCTTGGGTCCAGCTCCAAAGATCTGCAGCTTCTTCAATTCAGTATTTCTACTCATTTCTCCTGCTTCTGACTGAAAACAAAACCAAGACCACATCAGCACAAACTTCCCTTCCAGATCTCTTCATTATTTGTTTATATTCCACCATCTCACAACACCAGCTAATCAAAGAAAGGAAACAGAAGCACAAACAGACTGCATTTTCTTTCCTAAAGCAAATGAGCAAATGCTAGAGGAAGACACAGCATCTTTGTCCCAACTTTCCAAATTATTTCCCTTTTAGGATTACAGATGAACTACAGAAAGTCACCCATCGAGCAAAGAAGAAACCCAAGTTTGGCATTTATCAAAAAATAAATGTCACAGCAGCACTTTCCAGAATCACCATGAGTGTTTGGATATTAAACATGTAATTGTTTCAGCAAGATTCTTTAATCTGCTTCCCTAAGTAGACACATGACACTGTCATCCAATGACAGGACAAGAGAAATGGGTGCAAACTGGAGCACAAGAGGTTTAAGGTCAACACAAGGAAGAACTTTTTCTCAGTGAGGGTGCCAGAGCT
>JAOEGS010021324.1:0-18118 GCA_025447755.1 Corythornis vintsioides | reverse complement strand
TATATATATGTATATTTAGTGTTTTATAAATAAGTTTATTTTCCAGAAGCAGCCTAGAAAATGGCAACAGATCCCCTACACATGAATATTTTCTCTGGGTTAACTGAGGGCAGTCAAGCTTGGCCCTTAAACTGAAACCTGGTAGAGCTCAAGATTCCCATGGCAAGCAAGAATATTGAAAATTTCAGTGGTAAAATCTGTTTACAAGAAACACCTGCAAGTGTTTTAGAGAAGAGACAAACCCTTAAGTTCCAAGGTGTAGAGTACCCACTGCCTACTGCAAATAATACTCACGTGAGTGGATTTTCCCTGAGGGTAACTTTTGCTATAAATAGGAACTCTTGGCTTTATTGTAGCATCTGGCACTGGCTGGTGACAGGAGAGCTCAGCCCAGCCCTGGGCTGGTAAAATTATTAGGAATATGAGATTTCAGGTACATTGTTTTTGAGATTTTTAGAATTAAAAGTATTCCTGCTGTTAAAAAAAAGCAGCTCTTCCCACGAGTCGTGTGCTGTATGTGTCTCAAATTGTTATATACTTTTAAACAGCAATTAAAGGAACCCTGTTCCAGATTTTTCTGATCCATCTCCTCAGTTAAATGGAAATAATCATATAAAAACTTCCTTTAAGTGAGCAGAAGCTGCCAGGCTGGAGGTTGGATGGTCACACAGAGCATTTCACCACTGCCACAGGGACCTGTTTGGAGCTGCTGCTGCTTCCCTGGCTTTCTAGGGGTCTGGAGAGAAGAGGGAGCTGCTCAACCCCTGATACCTCATCCAGCTTCTTGCTCTTCCAGGCTGGCTCAGTGCAAGGAGCCCAGAGCTCAGGCAATTCAGGCAATTATCATCTTTGTTGTTGCCAAACGTGGGCACCACTGCTGAGGGTAAATACAGCTGGAAGGACTGGTTGCAGGAGTGTGTCTGCTGGGGTACTACCTGGTAATTACTGCAGAGGGAGAGGAATGGTCCCATATACTCAGTTATGGGGCTGGGATCTTTGGGGGTTCTCTGTAGCAGGGAAACTCAGTGGTTTATTTCCATTTTCTGTGTAAAGTTCAGATCCTTGTTCCCATGGGTGTCTTCCCACCTAGCTGGGGGATAGAGGGGTTAGGAATTAGCAGCTCTTTTTACACTGGAGCTCAAGAAAAGTTTCAGTGTCTTTTTTTTCTTAATCTAGGGAGCTCTAAAGAATCATCTCACCCCAAGGGGCATTCCACCAGTGTTTGCAAACTGAGTTTTGCTCTTGTTGAAGCACCTGTTGGAGAGGTGCAGCTGTGTGGTAGCTGTTCAAGCTTGAAAGAACCCCTTCCAGTTTCAAGTCTCACCAACAGCCCAGAGTATCTTCTCCCTTCAGGGGTTTGCTTTGGTTATCTTGGGTATTTCTGAGGACAAACACAGTTGGAAAGTGAGAAGATAGAGGCACAGATCACTCAGAATGGTCTTTTCTTTGTTTGCAAAGAAGGCAAGTTCTGGTCATCCTGGAAATGTGCTTTTTTTTTTTGTCCTTTTGTCATATATGCTGCTCATTTATTGAGGGAGTAGTTTGCCTGGTTGCTGAGATGTGACAGGCCCCAGTAGTATTTCCAGAGATCTTCCTAGGCAGGTATCCCCCATTACTCTTTCTTTTCTCCATGGCAGTGACTTTAAATGGTATCCTGACATGAGTTTCCTTTCACATCATACATTTGGCTGTGGGATTCCTCCAGGGGATTGCAATAACCCTCCAGCTGGAAATGGGCAGCCTGATCCAGAGATGCTCCACGAGGCAGTTCCTCTGCAGGGCTGCTCTTGTTCCTCAGTGAAACTGCTCCATGCTTTCTTGCAAAGGCAGAACAGCCTCTGGATCCAAGAGCTCATTTCTTGCCATCAACTGCAAAGAGGTGGAGACATCTGACAATGTGTAACTGGGGGCTGGAGTGAGGTGAGGGAGGAACATGAAAGTTGTCTTCACATTGATTTATTTTTTTTTTCCTTTTCCCAGTTGAAGTCTTAACCCACAAAACCTCATGGTGAGTTTTCACATTATTTCTTGCAGGCAGCTGCTAGTGGTGACATCAAGGCTGTAGTGTTGTTCCAGGGACTGTTTGCTGTTTGTTCTGCTCCCCCTGTGCTCAGAGCAGGGGTAACCACCACAGATTGTCACCTTGCTTTCAGTTTTTAACAGCTTCATCAGCTGCTGGAGGAGTTGGAGCCACTGGGGTCTGGACACTTCAATGCCACCAGGTCTGAGAGCACTTGGGTGATGGAATTGACCAACCACTGTCAAATTCCTCCTGAAATAACCTTCTGCAGCAAACCAGGTGTCCCAGTCCACCCAGTCACAGGCTTCTCTGGCAGAGCAGGTAGCTTTGTGTACAACCCAGGGGAGCAATGCAGTGAACAGCTCTGATCTGACAGGGCTCCTCAGCAGCACTGTCTGCACCTGACCAAAAGCTGCTCTTGATGACATCTTGGGTTGTGACACTTGTTCCCTGCTGGCATTCTGCAGGTCTTTCACCAGGAGCTGGGAAATGCCTGGAATCTCAGCACCTCAGAGTCTAGCTTCAGACTGAGCTTTAGCTGCACTTCATTTTCTAATAGCTCCAGCCTGTCAACTTTTCCACTCATCTCATGAATTTAAAAAGCTTTTGTCCCATATTTTTTCAAGACAGTTCAAATCCTTAAACATCCAAAATGTTGTCTTTATGTTAAGCTCATTTCTGCCCTTTAAGGGCCCTTAAGTTTTGGTTTTTATTAAAAAAAAAAATAAAAATCTATATTTTCTGTAACAACCCTGGAAGAGTTTTTGGCTTTTTGGTTGTATTCATTAGCTTGAGTGTAGCAAGATTCAGTAAATATTTCACTTTGATTTATGTGCACTCTGTCAGTGTGCTGACTTTGGCCTGTAGCTGGGAATAGATTGCTCTCTCTAAAGCACTCACTTTGGCCAAATTCACTTTTGCATTTCCTGTCATCTGAGCTTTTATGTACCTTTCAGTGCTTTGAGTCAACTTTTGTCTTGGAAACAGAGCCATAAAAATTAATAGGCCAGACAAGCACCTCTGCAGCACAGAGAGAGTTTGGACCATGTCTGCTGAAGGGGCCACTCTCCAAACCTTCCTTGGCACTGCTCTGTAGCTCTCCAAGTGCTTCTCCAGGTAGGCCTAAAAGATCCAGGGTGAAAATTCCCTGAGTAAGGCAGGGTCTGTGTGGAGCTGCAGTTGAGAGGTGGGTGGTGTGGCCAGTGGTTATTTTTGACTTGTATTACAGTCAGATCCCAAGGAATTCACTTGGATTGGGACCCCCAATGTGCTGAGTACATGGAGAATGGCTAAATAATGTGGAAACTATTGGGGTGCTTGTGCCTGCTTGACTTTGTTCCTCTGCCCTGGTGGGAACACACCCTGCCTGGCATTTCATCTTCCCTGTGGAACAAGGAATGAGAGCAGTGGAGAGGAGAAGCCTTCTGCTGCTGTTTTCATCACTTTTTTAGCAGGAGGTGGGGATACAAAATGAGCAACCAGGGTAAGGGTCACCCTTGCTGCCTTTCATACTGGCATCTCCCATGGTGGGGGGGATCTTGGGGTGAGCTTGGCATCACAAGGTTGCACTGCCCTCAGTGGCCATCACGTGTGCTCAGCTCCCTCCAGGGTGTCTGAGCATGGCCTGAGCTCTCTTGCCTTGCTGAGCTGCCCTTGGAACAGCTGCTTGCTTGGTTCCAGCCCTTCAGCTCCCTCAGCAAGTCAGAAATCTTTCCAAGGAGCAGCTGTAGTGAGTGAATCACATGGTGCTGTTTTGCTGCTGGGGATCTCTGCTGGTTAGGTGTCTGAGCTGAGGTGCTAGTTAGGTGTCTGAGCTGTGGTGCTATCAGGATCTTGACAGCAGATGAGGAGAAGCCTTTGATTTTTACTTCCAAAATCTGCCTTTTTTTTTCTTGGATGTGCCAGCCAAGTGAGTGTGGTGGTTTTCCCTCTGGAAGGAGTGGGTATCTGCTGTCCTCTGCCCTGTGCCTGTGACCCAAGGGGGCTGAGACAGACCCTGCTCTTGTGCTTGTTCAGGGGGACCTCCCCATCATCTCCACTGTGGGAGAAGGAATAGGTTGACTTCTTGCCATGGTTTCTGTGTGGCTGAAAATACATGTGGAGGTCTAATGGAAGAAAAATGCTTCTCTGCATTTGGGTTAGGCTGGCAAGTGTTGCAAGAAGGTGTTTCTCAAACTTAGAGGTGGTGTTTTTTCCCCTCTTTCTCCAAGTGAGGTGATGAAGATAGACCTAGAGGTGCATACCTGTCTGTCCCCCTCATGAGGTGTCAAGCCCACCATGTGTTTTCTGGTGACTGAAGGTGTGTTGAGATGTCTCATGTGGCCAGCCTTGCTCCTTTGGGTGACTGCTGGCTTGCCCTTGTGTTTTCAAAGGGCTTTCTCCTTTGCTGGGTGTACACTTTTGAGTTGGTGAATGCTCATGGTGACAGCTTGAATGAATTGAGGCTTCTGTTCTGGAATAAACTGGTCCAGTGTGACTTGGAAGCCAAAGCTGGTGGTGTAATGTTGGCCCAGTGCTGGAGGTGACCAGTTTAGGAGTGGAAACTAACACATATGGTGGTTTCATGTTCAGAGACTGTGTTCTCTCCTGTTGCTACATCTGGAGCAGAATGTCTGCAAAGATCACATGTTTGTGAGTAACATCAGGAAAAATGCAGAGCTCAGTTGCACCAGTGAATCCACAGCCTGGTTGTGCTGGGCTTCCAGAATCAGCCAAGAGCAGAATTTGTCTCTGAGGACTCCAGAAATGTTGTGTTTTGTGGTATAGATAGAGAGCTAAAGCACAAAATAGCAGCTGGAGGAATAAAAACACATGCCCATAAGAAAAACAGAAGGTAATTCTCTTCATCTGTAAATGGCTTGCCACTCCACCTTACACTGAGTGCTAACAGAATTCATACAGGGGAAATATTCCTTTGAAAAAAATTCATTTCCACATAGTACAGGTGGTGCTGCTGGGCTGAGGAATGTGACCCAAACACATTCAAAGGGGCCAGTCCTTGGCAGGATCAATCACTTATTGCCAAGAGTTGAGCTCTTTAGAAGTGAGTGCTTTGTTACCAAGCCTTTGTCTCCAAAAGGATTTATTTTCACAACAACACGTTGTGCTGTGGCTTGGTGCTCAGCTGCAGCTTTTCACTGAGGTGATTCTGTGGATTGGTGTAAGAAGTGCAACCTTTTTCTCTTCTGAAGCTGATAGATTCAGTTGGTGCTATTCTGCAGGGTACAATAGGCTGCAGGGAAACCTGCTCAAGCACGTGGAGTGCAGCAGAGAGCCCCTGCCTCCAGCCTCAGCTTTCTGTCCTCCCCCCTGCACAGCCCTAGGTGAGTGATCAGACTGTTGGACTGAAGCATCTTGACTCTGGATAAAAGCTGTTTTGTTTTAAACAGTCTTGCCTGATGGGGATTTTCTGGATACCCTCCAGCTTTTAGCTCCCTTTGAAGCTACAGCCTCTAGTGCAGGGGAAGGACTCTGCCAGTGTCACTTAGGAAGGTTGTAGGCACCTTGTATTGCTGTGAACAACCCAGCTGGTGGCTTGTAGCACCAGTATGGACCTGGGAGGTTGTTCTTTACTGGAAGCAGTCATCTTGCAGCCTGGAGATGACCCACCACACAGCACTGATCCTGCCCTCTTTCTCCAGGATGTTTCCACAACATCATCAGTGGTGATTTCAGCCTAAAACGGGTAAAATCCATCACAGAAACAATCAGATTTCCTGGAATCCAGGCACAATTCATGCCCTGGGTGTTGCTGCTCCTCCAGATCAAATGTCCTTCCCTTGTTCCAGCCAAAATGTCAACACAAACTAATAGCTCCACAAACCTACAGACCCTTCCAGTTTGTGTGATAGAGAACTGGAAAGAAACAGGAGCCAAGTTCCAGTTCTCAACCATCTGTTTTAGTTGACAAATGAAAACTTGGAGCTCAGTTCAGCCCTGACTTCAGCTCCAGGCACTGTGCCTGTTTAAGCCAGAGCAGGATCTTCACCCCAGTTCCTGGGCCAGTTTCTACTCCAGGAGGGAGAAGGGGCAGTGGTGGTTGGAACAACAGTCCAAGGGAGTTGGTTTGCTGTTTAGAGAACATCCTGCATGTGCTGCTGGGTGCCACAAAGCTGTGGGTTGGTTACACCTAGTCCTGTGGTCTCCATGAGTACCCACAGAGCTCTGGGTTGGCTACACCTCATCCTGTTGTTTCCAGTGGGCCTGTCAGAGGAGACAGAGGACAGCCAGAGTCCCCATGGTGGAAGAAGGCAGGAGAAAGGTGACTTCATAGTTTGCTCAGGGAACAGCTATAGTGTGACTGACCACTCCTGAGACTACCAGGATCTCAGCATCTCCATTCACTGAGCTATCCTGCTTTCTAGCTGGTATGAAATACACACAGTCTGCTACACACCCACATTTCTCTTGCCTCATGTGTTCCTTGCACAGCTTTATCCCAGGGAAAAAAAAAAAAAGAACAGGCTCCCAAAGAGCATGGACTCAGCACTTGGATTGCCACACGTGGGGTGATGCTGGAAGAGCAGGGTTGGTCAGAAGCACAGAGGGGAACCAGCCAACAGGTTCCCAACGGGGGTTTATTTACCCCCTACCTAGAAAACATTCCTGCCACGTGGAGGGTTGGCTGGCTGGTTGGTTTACTCCTTTTTCCATGAAGCTTGCTAGGAGGAATGGGTAGAGAGCTGGTGGTGGTTGAGGTGTTGATGGCAAGCGGGGCGGGGTGAGCGAGCTCTCCTGCTCAGGAGCTTCTTCCACTTGAGTGCCATTATCTCAACATCTGAGAAGCTGTTAAGAAGCCTGCCAGAGTTTTCTTGTTCCTACAGGAAAAATAACAGTATTACCCCCTAAGACACAGCAAAAGAAATGCCTCAAACGTGAGGAGAGGGAGTTTGGCCGACAGCGCCGACTGCGCTTCTGTTTCAGGGCGGCCCAAACTCTGACAGAGCTTGAGACTGAAGAAGGTGGTTGGGTGGTTTCTGTACTTAAAGGTACTTCAGTGGCCGTGGGTTACTGGAAATTACTCTGTTTTCTCAGTAGAAAAGGAAATTGTTCTGCTGTCAGCATGGAGGGCTAAGCAGCTGTGGAAATGAGCGTGTTGGTTTCTCAGCTACGTGAGTTTTCTACTCATAAAAGAGATGTTAATTGTGAACCCATGACCTCTTCTTTTTTCCAAAACACATAATTAAAAGAGTATAGAATGCAGGAAAACACCATAAAAATCAAAGTGAAACGTTGTGAGGCTGCAACAGAATTATATCTGTATGTAAAGTGCTCATCAAGCTTGCAGATAAGCAAAGAGCTCACTTTGCTACAAGACTGATTTAATGTGCTTTTTTTTTCATAGTATTGAATATGCAGTTATCTTCAAATGAATTATTTTGGTTAGTTTGAAAACTTATCTGTTTGAACGTGTTGTTTTGTTTTTTTCACTTGAAGAATGCTCAGAAGTGTAGAGAGCTTGTAGTGGGGTTTCATACTGGGGTCAGAAAGCAAGACACCTGGTATTAGGGTTTTTGTTTGGGCTTTGGTTGGTGTTTTGTTGTTTGTTTCCCCACCAGGATTTGATATATGTCCATTTAAAAACTGGTTTTTTGTCCTATTAGTAGCTAGCAGGACAAATCAGCTAAATTACACCATGGATCCTAGTCCATACCCACACTGGAGAAAAAAACCACACATGATAAATTGAAATTCTCTGATGGCAAATGTTCTCATCTGGATGGATGGAGCAGACAGAGGAACAGGGAGTTTGAAAAGGGATTTTTCTATGTAAAATTTAAAAAAGAGAAAATGAAGGGAAATACAAAGTGGTCCAGTCCTATAAAGTCTTCAGCATAACTCAGTGAGGTTTGAAGGCTTTCAGTGCCACAGCCTTGGGTTTGCTAAAGGATTGTTAGTGCTGGAAAAAAAGAGATCTTAAGAGCAGGGAAGATCCTACTCTCACATCTGTTTGCTATATATATCTGTGTGTATGTGTGTCTCTGTACATATATATATATAGATATATCAGTACATTGCCAGGTGCCTGCACTTGCAGCCATGGCTCTGAGTGTGCATGCACCTGGAGAAACTTAGACTGGTCAGAAGACCATGAAGCAGAAGACCTCATTCAGCAGTGCTCTCCTGTCCCCTGTGTAGCAAGGTCTTTTGTGTCCCCCCAGCAGTGAGCCAGATCAATGCAGTAGGTGGGGACACTGCTGCCAGGCCTGGAGTGTTTAAATAGAACACTGGACAGACTTCTTTGCTTCTTAGATCAGCACCACAGCTCTAAGATTTTTGTGTTGGGGTTTAGGGAGGTCCTAGGTGCTAGGAAGCTGAGATATTGGCAGTGGAAGAGCTGCAGAAAAACTTTGGAAATTGGTAATTTTAAGTTTCTTTCACTTTTGTTGTCACCTGGAGATAAAAAAGCAGTTTGTTCCCTGTGTTTAGCAGCGTGGTGCTTGCAGCCCAGGGCATCTGGAGCTCAGCTCATGGAGGGATGGAGCCAGGACTGGGACCTGGTCTGGCTGCACCTCCTGCATTGGGCTACTGAGGCAGGGGGGAGAGGGGTGCAGTGGGCTCTTAGTTGGAGGGTCTGACATGAATGTTGATGGCTGCTAAGGACAAAGAAAGCCAAGTGGGGCTGGAAGTGCTGGGTGTGAAGTGGGTGTGATGAGTGTAAAGTGGTAGCATTTTGGAGTTGCCCTGTGCTCAGGACACAAAGATACATGTACGAGTGCAGTTGGAAGCAGTTGGGTGGTGCTGCTGTGATTTAATATCTACATTTTACTGTTTTCTTGCTGTTTGGTGTTCCCTGCTCCTTGTAATGCCCTCCCTCATCATCACTGGCCCTGTTTTCTGCTCAGCTTTGGAAACTAGTATTACCCACATGCAGAGAGAGGGGAGAGAAGAGTTAAAAACCAGCTCACTTTCCCTTCAGTTTTCTGTTCTCTTCTTAGCTGTGTCCTGCCAGGGGGCATGGGCAGTGCCACCTCTCCTTTCTGCAGGTCTCCCCTGGGTGCTGTACCACCCCCTCCTCCTCCTGCCACAAGCAGCAGGGTGCATCCTGTTTGGGGTTACTGCTGTGTCACTTCAAATGACATGTGCTGGGCATCACAAGGGGAAAGGGAAACCAAGAGCCCAGCGAGCAATTACTGTGCCAACAGCTCCTTTCAAACAACAACAAAAAAGTGAAGGAAAAACTCCCAACAAAACAAGCCAGTCCAAAATGTTCTGGTGGCATTGACAGCTCTTGCTGTCCAGCACGTGAGCCTTTCTTTCCTGTTGATGCAGCAGGATAAATAGCTCCATGTTGGTGCTGCTCGGGTTCACAGCAGGATACCTGCAGCTCTAGGCTTCTTTTGAGTTCCCACATCTTACAGATGCTCCTGTGGACAGACTGAAGAGGCAGAAAAAAAAAAAAGATGAGGCAAGAAAATCCTTTTGAATGAAAAGGCAAAGTTGAGCCTGCAGATCTGTAGGGACGAGAAGCAGCAATACATGGGTTTTTTTATGTCAGATTGCAGTGTGTGAGCTACAGAAGATGCAAGAGCTGGTGCTGAGCTCTCTGGAGCTGGTCAGATGGCTTGTTCTGCTGCAAGCCCAGGAGAATCCCTCCAGGACAGTCAGGAGTTGCTCCAGCCACATCTGTGGGCTGGGGAGTGGTTGGAGCTACATTCTCATCAAATCCATTACCACTGGCAAAAAGGGGTTCGTTGAACATACCCTAAATATATATATATATCTTGATTAAGTAGAACCTCTCCCAGTGGAACAATGTGAGTTTTATCAAATGTTCCTGTTGATTCTTTGAGCCTTGAGGCAGGGCTGGTTTGGACTGTGTGTTCCAGCTCAATCCCACGATAAGGAAGGTGTGTGTTTGGAGTGAGTTTCGGATACCCGGGGAGGGCACACCAAGCTGAACCAAGATTTTAACAGTCAGAATTGCTGTGAGGGCACAGAGGGGCTGTCTTCAACTGATGTTCAGAGCTTGCATGTACCTGTCTGGGGGAGTTTGCACTAAGGCTTGACCAGGTCAGGTGTTCTGCAGTGGAAAAATCCCTCCAGATGGAGAGCTGTGTCAGAAAGCTTATTTCATATAATCATCAAAGGGCAATGGCCAGTCCTATGCTGTATTTTTCATTCCTGCCATTCTTAGAAACCCAAGACTTGGAAAAATCTCACTGTAGTGACCCTTAGAAAAGCAAAGGGGACAGCAGAAAATCTGAGAGTGCAGAGCTGAGTTGTGGCAGTGAGCAAAACCCAGCAGAGCACTTTGTTAAGCTTGGTTTAATGATTGAGCAGCTCCTTTAAAATCAGAGGGACCACTACCTGGCTGACAGCTAAAAACATGCTCAAGTGCTCTTCTGCTTTGGGGAACCAGAGCATTCACCCTTATAGTGCAGTTGTTGCTCCATTATTCTGGCAGTCTAGAAGTTTGTTTTGGTGTTTTTTCTCAGGTATCAAATGAAGTTGGGTGGTCACATGGCTCGTTGAAGCATCTGATTTTTATTTGTCCTCGTGTCCTTACGAGTTACATAAAAGTGAAGTCAAGCAGTGTCTTTAGTGCTTGCTCTATATAGATCCACCTGAAATAGTTTTAGGTCACCTTTGCATGCTTAATTTGGAAAAACAATTGAGCAGTGTGACTCTTGCCTTGGAGAATTGAGCAGTCTGGGCTCCTCGTGGTAGTCGTGGGGCTCCTGCAATATCTGTGCAAATCAAGATCTCATCCCTTCTGCAAACTAGGCAGGGGCCCGTTGGACTTGTAGAGCCAGTAAGGGAGGGATGTTCACTTGGGTTGGAGCCAAGGCAGATGAGGCCTCCCTCCTGAAAAGCAGTTGGAAGGTAGATCCAGGCCACCTAGATATTCATGAATGGGATTTGAAAGCATTCCTGGTTCTGAGCCCATCAGTGGGCTTGCAATGCACTGAACTCTGGTGGCCAGTCATTTGGAGGGCTCACCGAGGGGGTTGGGTAAAGGCTCCCAGGCACAGAGCTGTCAAGGAAACAGGTCACTGCTCTGTGCACAGAAAGGTGGCAGAATTGGGCTGAGCATCATCACATCAGGCTGCTGGAGGTGCTGGAGGAGGCTTGAATCCCAACTCACAAAAGCTGTGGTGATGGATAGTCATCGACTGATGGTTGGGATCAATCATGAGCACTCGTGGGATATCAGAGCATCGTGTGCACGGGCCAGCCTGGTGCCACAGATGGGAATTTGGAATACTGCTTGATCCACTCAGCCTCTCTCTTGAGTTTGCAGTTGTTCCAGTGTAACTGAGATGGGGTTTTGGTGCAACCTGAGGGGGGAATCAGACTGAGTCAGCGCTCTGCTTAAGCCGGGTGCTTTACTTGAAGTATGTGAGCGCTTCCATCGCTCCCCACCACACCACTCACGTGCTTAGAAGTTGCTGATCCAAGGTCTTAATATGTTTATTGTTTTTTGGCATAAAATCCACACAAAGGAGGAGGGCAGGGGTGCAAACACACGGTGGGGGATATGCTGCCAGTCGAAGGTTTCCCTTCAGGGAGGAGAAAAAAAAAAAAGCTGTTGGCATTGACTGCGTTTTCATGACACACCGAGCTTAAATGTCACCGTTGGAAGAATGATCATCATCTGTTAATTTTATGTGACTGGTGATGAATGACCTGGTGACACGAGGAGCTGAAGTTCACTGCAGTTCCCCAAGACAAGCAGGCTTGGGACTGGAAGCAGCATTTTGCCCTTCTCCCTACATCAAACCTCAGGTGAACCCAGTCCAGAGAAGTGATTGTCCGCCAGCTTTTCCTATTACAAATACACGCAGTTTGGCAAATTGCTTTACCATGTGCTGAAAATTTCTTTTGATATTTTTAAAAGCCTGTTGCTATGGCAACCCGACCCCATAACAGAGAAGCTTTTCTGTAATAAGGCAGCTAAGAAATTCAGTTCAAGACCAGGAATAAAGCCATAGCAAAATAGCTTGTAGTCTTTGCTTTCAGACAAGAAAACAACAAATCAAAAACCAAACACGCCAACCCCAGAAGGAAACGTGGTATCCCAAAGTGGCTTGGACCTGGATTTCCAGCTGGAAGGGCACACCCTGCTCACAGACCTTCAGAGCTGGGCTGAGGACCTCGTGCTGTGAATGCTCAAGCTGTTCTGAGCTCTTATGATAGGGAATAATCGTGGAGTTCACTGGAGTCGTGCTCTGAAATAATTCTGATATCTTTATTTTATTTTCATATGGAATGGTTGAAGGGATTTGATGGTTTGGCTTATGGGCGAGGAAACACGAGGTTTGCTTCTCAGAACTGGATGTCCCCTTTGTGCTTTGCTAATACAGAAACTGGCAGAACAGGCATTACTTTTTTTCTTTGACGTTAGGGCTTGCAGCCCTGTTTCCTTGTGTCTCATGACTGAGTGAATCAACACCTAATTAAACAGTCACATGAGGGACAGAGTAAAATGCTGCTCAGGCACTGATCCTTGTGAATCTTTGGAGAATAACTACTTAACATCTGGCTTCTTCCTCCTCCAAGGAACCCTGAACAGCTGCAGCTTTGCTTTTTGGGGTTTTGGTTTGTTGGATTATTTTTTTTTTTCCAGAGGGAAAAAAATGATCACGTAAACCTAGGCTAAAGCACTGCTGTCTGTGCAGATAAATGAGACCTGGGGTAGGGGGAACAGAAAACTTGGAAGCACTGGACAGAATCTTGAGCAATTGGAATGGTTGGAGTTTGTGATGGAGCATGGAGGAGAGTTTGAAGTTGTAGCCTTTGGGAATTTAACTGACGAGGAACAGAGTGGTCTGAGGGGGGGATTCTTGATCCTGCTGATATTCCTTGTGAATCTTCTGCTCTCAGCACGTTACCAGGGGTCCATAACACCCAGTTTCCACCTCCCAGTGGCGGGTACTGGTGTGGAGATGGTCGCTGGGCCCTCGAGCGCGGCCTGCGGCCTAGCAAGGCCCAGACCCCTGCGGCCTCCTCCACCAAGGCAATGTTTTTATCCCCTGTGACAAAACATCACCAAAGGAGTATTATGGGATGTTTCGATGGGTGTAAGCAGATGGTCACCTGCACCCAGACATGGCAGTGGGCTCCCAGGTAAGCACACGGGATGCCCTGGGCTGCACAGCAGGTGCCCGAGGCCTCGGCGGGTGGTTTCGTTGCCATTGTGCCCTGGCACTGGAGGTGGTGGTTTGAGTGCTCCATGGTGCAGCATTCCCAGGCTGAAGATGCCACCAGAGGTCATCCTGACCTGCCTGCTGCAGGGCAGGGTGGGTTTGGGGCCGTGCTTGACTCAGGGACCTGCTGGATGCAGCATCACCCACCCCAGTGCAGCTCACAGGTTAGAAAGCGTGGCATAAAAAAAATAACATCTGTGTGTATTCTAGTCTTTGAGCCTTTAAAAAGTTATTGATACGTCTACTTGGTTAAAAAATGCTTGTTTAGCTGTGTTTACCCAGTGTTGATGCATGTCAGGAGTAGCTGGAGTACGCTGGCAGTTTGTTGATGCACCTTGCAGCTTTTGTTTTTTAGTATTCTCCTTGAGAATCTCAGTTTTCACTTGTGTAAAGAGGGGAAAAGAAAACTGCCATAGTTCCTTGCAGTTTCTGGGAAGAGCATGAAAATGAAAGCCTTGAAGACTCTTTAAGCTGAATATAAATACAGGGAATTCAGTGGTTGTCTGTTAAAAAAAAAACCAACAAAATATTGCAATTCCTCAGCCATAGTACTTTGGAGTCCTTCAAGGGTTTGTTAGTATTAATATTAGAGTTGATAGCAATAGTGGAGCTCTATCGATCCCCCTCACATGTCTTCATCTTCATGGTAACAGAGTTCCTGTGGTCAGCCTAGACTCTAATAAATCTTCTTTTCATTGTAGCATCGATTAATAACCGTGATCTCCAAACTAAAAAGCATCAATTCACCATTCAGCTGCCGAAGCAAACTTTGCAGTTGATAAATCTAAGCTGGTGAGCTTGGTTTTTGTTCTGTCTGACACTGTGAAACAGTCCCTTCTTTATCATCCTAGTAACTCTCAGCAGTGGTAGCTCAGCTGGGACATAGCTACTGGTTTTTACTGGGGAAACTGGCTGTGTTGTGTGCTGGAAGCTCTCAGGCCAAGATAGATGCTGCGTGTCACCCAGTGTCGTGTTGGCATTCACACTTTGGAGAGGGGATGGGAAACAGCAGCTGGTTTTCTGTGTGGATTTAAGGGTTGGAGAACCTATCTAGCATCTCCAGAATTAGCATAAGGGAAGGAAAAAAGGCTTCCCCTCCCAGCCCTCCTCTGCTACACCAGATAATTCTCTGTGGTTTTAGAAAATTCTCTATTTCCACCAACTGTTTGTGTGCATCAAAAGCAAATTGTGTTGGAACTTGGTGGGTTTTTTTTTTTTATCTCCCCAACTTTTCATGGAATGCACAAAATACTGAAGTATTTGCACTTTATTTTTAATAGCTACAGCAGAAGATTATTCTGCTCTGCACACCCGAGAGAGCACAATAAAATAACTGTTTGGCAGGGGGAAAATGCCCTGTTGTCTTGCAGTACCAGTTGGTATTATGGAGGCTTGTTTGGTGGCTTATTTATAGTAGATTGCAATTGGAAATGTACTGCACAACAAACACCAATGTTCCACTAGCTTAACCATGCATTAGATTTATTATTTTATTTTTTGTTTTGTTTTAACTTGGATAGTTATTTTTCTTTTCAAACATCTTTTATCATGCCTAGAAAAACGACACCAGTGAAGGCACAGGCAATCTGCTGAGGTCTCAGCATCTGCCTTCTTAAAAGAGAGATAATGTTCCATGTCATCCCCTCCAGGAATGCTCCCAGGCACAGCCCTGTTTGTGCTGATGCTCCTTTACACTGCCCAGAGAGACAGTTTATTCCAGTCATGAGACCTCTTGCTGCTCCTGAGGAGCCTGGAGATGGAGAGCTGATAAACTTTGGTTCTCTGTTGATATATTTATTTTTTGGGGGGCTTATGTATCAGTATTTGAACCTGTTGTTTCCTTTAAAGAACAGAGAGCTTGAGTTTTGAAGAACCTGCAGGCTGCTTGCAGGGATCTCCCTCACCCTTCTGGCTCTTGCTGACCTTTGGCTGGTTTTGCTGTGCCTGGCTCTGGTGCTTGTATCACAGAATCCTAGAGCTGTCTGGGTTAAGGGAGCTCCAGAGCTCACCCAGCCCAACCCCTGCTGAGAGCAGGGTGCTCAGAGCCCCCTCAAGCTTCAATGTCTGCAGGGATGGGGCCTCCACCACCTCCCTGGGCACCCTGTGCCAGTGCCCACCACTGCTGGGAAACAACTTCTGCCTCAGTTCTCATCTCCATCCACTCCTTGCTCATTTCAAACCACTGCCCCTTGGCCTTTCACTGCAGGCCTTTGGAAGCTGGTCTGGCTCTGCTCCAGTTAGGGGGTTCTGCTTTGATACTGGCCCCTCTCCCCCTCCAGCAGTGAGGAATTCAGTGGAATTTTGGTTTTCTTTCTTTACAGGGATACAAAAATGCACAGAAAGCACTGGGTTTTTTTGAAGTCTGGCTCGGTGGTGATCCTACTGAGGCCAGTATTTTGTAGAGAAATGGTATCCAAGGATTTCTAGTCAGGTTTCAGATGGAATCCTGATTGCTTTTCACTTATTTTTGTCCAGTGTGGCTTCCAGCTCCTACCTTGTGCATTACTAAGCAATCAGCATTTCTTGGCTGGCTCTCTGGCTCTCTGTTGGGTGCATTTGCAACGTGAGGGAAGCCTCCTTTCAGGAGAAACACTGAAAAAAACCCAAAACCTCCTTGGGGCAGTGGAGAACAAAAATGAATCAGTTCATTACTTTTTTAGCTTGTGGTTGGAGCAAACTGTTGTCTGCTTGGTTTGAAATCAGATGATTTATACCCAAAAGGTGCAGATCAGCTTTTGGAGCAGTTTTCCATTTCAGAAATGCCTTTGGATAAAATGAAGCAAGAAACTTTTTAGTGTTTTGAGGAATTTTTTTTCCTGATGTGTGTTTAAGAAGAAGCCTTGGGGTCTGCTCAGAACCCCTTGGGCTCTGAGGCCCTTCATCCTCGGGGCTGTTCCATGTGGCTGGAAGAGGGAGAGACTTTTGGAATTGGAAAAAAACCCAAAAAACAAACCCTTCTGGTGCTACCAGAGCATCTCAGTGTCCTCAGATTTTGCATCAGGCATTGCTTTCAAGAACTTGCCTCCTCTGCTCTAGATCAATAGGATGTTCCCTGTGCCTGGGTAAATAAACCCCTGGAGAAGAGGATGGAGTTGTTTGATCTTAGAGGTTTGAGTGTTTGCTTGGATGTGGGATTGGTGAGAGGGTGGTTGGACCAACACTGAGTATCTGAAGTCCTTCCTCACACAATAAATACTCACTGAGCTGGTGATTTTCTCCCTGGACACCCTGAGCCTGTGTCTATTTGAAGAGAAATGCCTTCCAGTATTTTTCCTGGTCAGTTTTTGGATGGAGGCTGGGTCTGCTTTCAAAGCACTTGTCTTTAATAAGCATCAGGTTACCCTGAGGTAAAATGGAAACTTTAGATGTTACTCCTGTAAATAAATGTTTACATAATGCATTGGACTGAACTTCTCAGCATTGCACGCCTGAGAAAAAAAAAAAAAAGGTCACTTTTGACATCAGTAACCTTTAGAGAGGGATGTGTTCACCACACAGGTAAAGTTCCTGTGCACAGCACATTCCTGTCCCTGGATCAGGAAGGTAGGAGAGGTCGAATGTTGCTGCTTGCAACTGCCAGGGTTTGGCATTTGAAGCTGGAAAGGCAAAATCTGGTTTTAAGGCATGGGTCCTGTAAACAGCACATACCCAGTTTTGCTCAGCTGAGTAATTCCACTGAATTCCCTGGCACTGGTCATGTAGGAAAAGCCAAATCTATAAATGCACAGCTCTGTGGGGACAGAACCTCAATGCTTCATTTCTAAATGAGAAGTTTCCTCTAAAACATTCTTGGTTCCATATCCCAATCCATTCTCTCCTGTGACCAAGCAAATGCTTACCTCTTAGGTTAGTATTGGTGTCAAAATGCTTACAGCAGACATAAAAATAGTGCCTTCCTATAAGCAATTAAAGTGCTGTTGTGGCAGTGGATTAGGGATTCCTCCCTAACTGGACCCAAGAGACACGTAGAAGGTCAGGGAGCTCCATGTTCTCCATCCAGTGGGCAGAACATCCCCTGGGCCATTGGGATTGTTGGCTCTTGGAGCCAAGTGCATCAGCTCAGCTGGTCTGGGATACAGGGGGATCAGGGACCTGAAGCTTGGTGTTGTGAGGGGGAGAGGAACAGGAGATCCTGATGATAAATAGATTTTCTGCTGCCTTTGTATGTGAAATACTGGCAAAACCTCTAGGTTTTCAGAGACTGAAAACCCCCCAACAACCCTGAAGTAGGAGCCACGCTGTCACAGTCTCCTCCTCGGGGTATTTCTTGAGTTTTATCCAAAGATAATAGACAATTAATAGTATGAATGATTAGCCCCACATCTGCCTGTGACTGTACCTGATGGCTTTTAATGTGCATTGCTCTTCTGGATGCCAGGTTCCTCCTCCCCTTCCCCATCCATCTCGCTCGTTCCTCCCCCTCAATTTAAAGAGAAAAAAAAAAAAAAAGTTCTTTAAATAGCAAGCTCTTTGCTTTTGTGATGTGCTGGGCAGCCTGCCTGGGTTACCACAAGAGCTATCACCAACCCTTCCTTGCAGCCAGCAGCTTGCTCAGGGTTTCTTTGTGGGCATTATTTCACATCTTCCTCTCCCTCCCCCTGAAAAAAGCAACCCCCAACCCTCTTTTGCCATCCAGTTGTCTCTCACCTTCCTGGTGCTTGGCTCGTTCTATTAATGAGCCCTCACAGGGGTGTACAGTGCTGGCTTTGTTCATAGAGGAGCCCGTGGGGAGGGGGAGAGGGTGGAGATGGGGAGAGGGGGTGGGTGACCATGGGGAGGGGGTGCCCAGGGGAAGGGGGAGACCATGTTTGGGGATGGCCATGGTGAGGGGTGCTGATGGGGAGGGGTAGCTAATGGGAAGGGGTGCCCCTGGGGTGAGGGAGCCCCTGGTGAGGGGGTGGTGATGGGGTGGGGTGGCAGTGGGAAGGAGGGAGGGGGTTGAGGTGAA
>JAOEGS010021323.1:0-24949 GCA_025447755.1 Corythornis vintsioides | reverse complement strand
TTATATATAAAACTTAAATCTCTTGAATGAACCCTGCAAAAATATCAGAAGATTTCCACTGTGCTCAGAACCATCTTTGGCTCTCCAAAGAGCTATTGTAGGGAGAAATGTGAAAATACCACACACTGCCTGTTTGTTGGGAAACTAGGTCAGAAAATACCCTTTTGCATGGACAATGAGCAAAGCAAAAAAATTTAATGTGGCCTGAGAATTAAGGGTATTCTGTGTTTTGGCCAACTTATGGCATAGAAGCATCACTCCAAAAGCAGCTGCAGAGTTGCAATAGTTACCTACAGTAAGCATGGAGTCATTTCCACAGCAGGCAGTAATACTGACAGGTAATTAAACAGAGAAAAGCAAATTACTGCTGATTTTTAAAGCCTTTTTTAAGCATCATACTTCAGTGCCCAAGACTTCTGCAAAGGCTGAAGTTGTTGTTCCCATGGTGTAACCCCTACTCTTCTCCCTTCCCCAATTAATTTCCTATTAATGCCTGCAATCAGAGGTTACTGGGCAAGTTTTGGTGAGGTCAGAGTATTTCTGTGCCACATCAGCAGCAGATTTTGGCTGCAAACAGTCTTTAATAAGCCCCAGGAATATTAGCTAATTGAGCATAATGCTGTGATGGCAGACAGTGGCAGTCTTCATGACAACCCAAGAGCATCAAAGAACCAGCCCACAGCTCATTCCACCAATCTTTATTTTCTGGACATTTCAGAGTATTTGCCTTTATTCATGATTATCAACTGGTTTACTAATATTTCTTGCTCCAATCTGTGGAAGTTTTTGTTATCAAACTACTCAATGTGCAATTCTGCTGGTCCTCTTCCATTCTTTAGTGTTTCCATTTACTTTAAGGACATGCCTACAGGACTTTCTCCATAAAATCTTGTTCATGTTCCCACGTGCAATCTAGATCTAGCTATTGTTCTACAGAAACAATGTCTGCACAGAGTAGAGAGGGGAAAACAATTGTTCCATATATGCTCTTTTGAAGAGGAAAACCTCCTTCCAATCTACAGAAATTCACTCTTTAAAATATACATTTGCCTGTTACCTTCAAACCTCACTTGAAGCTAAAGGTTTTTCCAGCAATGAAGTGATATGAATAATTCATTTGTCAGATGTGGTTTATTTTTGCCCAGCCCTTCAAAGAACTGCACAGGCAGTGGAAGTTCCTTGTGGAACAGGTAAAAAGAATTGTTTCTAATGCATTTCTATTACAGACAGCAAAGTTCAAAGAATCCATCTTGCACTTACCTCAAAGGTATCAAGTTTTACAACAGAGTCAGTTCCTTTTTTTTATGTCTGAGATCCTGGACTGGAAGATCCTCTACAGCTCCAAGACATTTCTTTCAATGCTGTGTATCCTGCATGGCCTTTTCTAAAGCCTACAGCTGACCCTACTGTACTCAATCTGCTTTTATTTATGCTCTAGCACATGCAAACTCAAAAAAAAGCTTATTCAAGAGAATTTTGCATACTTGTAGATGAAGGCTTAAAGTTCTGAAGAGAAAAAGATGGAAGTGTGTCAAGGAAAATGTCAAAGGCTTGATGTCCCTTGAGAGCACACACTTGCTTTTGGAATTTTCATCTGCACAGAGCATCCACCCCTGGCATGCTATTTTAGGACTGTTTTAAGCCCTGTTCAGGCACATTGATAACACTGCAAGAACTTTTAAGTAGCTACTTAAAAGTGAAACCAGACCACCTTCTGACCTGGTTTGCAAGTATTTCTAGGCAAGGAAAGCACAAGATCTGAGAAGAGTTGAGGCAGATCCTGCAGCTCGCCCTCAGCACGAAGTTAAGGAAATGAAGTTGTGCATTAAGGAAATCATAGTCCAATAGCATGTTTCCTTCAGTATCTGGACAGGGTCTGGAGGATTTGCTGCTCCCCAGTGTACAATCAGCCAGATGGATTTTGTTTAGCAGTAGGAATGCCATGCCCAAATTGGTAGGCTATCTGGAAGCAAACATCATCCAGGGCAGATGTGGATTCCAAGATAATAGAAAAAAAATCCCATTTTCAGGAGCTTGCAGTTTGTTTCTTGCTTACATTCTCTCTGTAAAACCAATCCCCAAACCTCTGGTCGGGAAAACTCCACAATTCAAGCTGTGCTTGGGAGAATCCATTACCTTGCAGAGAACTGCATTCCCTCTAGGAATTAGACACACAGCTCACCTAACGGGTGTCCCATAATTGCAGTCAATTTGAGTAATAATAGTCTCATTTTTTTGTGGCACACTGTCCTAAGGACTTCAATACTTAGCTTGTAGTTTTATAAGCGTTTGACCTTCAGTAAGAGGAGTGTGAAACGTAACCACTTGCTGAAACAGGAAGATGTCACTAGAAAATAGATTGAAATCACAGGGGATTCTGCAGGTGAAGAACCTGCCCCATCAAAACCACAGCACCGGGGCACAACTTCATGCTAAAAAATCAGCATCTTCCCAGGCAGAAGTTCACCAGGGAGGTTTAAGACGTTAATAATTCTATCTCTTTTGCAGATCCACTCCAGTAATTCCGAGGCCTGAAGCACAAAAGGCAGTGAAAGCCAGAGCAAACAGCAAGGCAACTGCTTATGTGCAGCTTCAACTTTTCATTGGCTTTCCAAAAAGCTCAGCGCAAATGACTCCTAATTAAAAACCGACCTTGAGGACGGCAGCGCAGAAATTACAACCAAAACCCCTTTATATCCTGGCTTTAAAACTTTCAAAGCCGTTGCTGTTTTGTTCTTTGTTGCCGTCTGAAGGCGACGAGGGCAGGCGACGGGGACCGGAGTTCGGCTGCCGTTCTGGGGCGGGGGGGGACCACGGTTCTTTTGTTCTTTACACCAAGTTTCAAGGCGAAGTTCGCTGTTCACACACAAGGGCAGCCTCCGCCAGCACTCTGCGGCAAAAGCAGGGCCAAACCTCCACCTTCACCCTCGCAAGAGTCCTCCCTGCCCTGGAGGGTTTTGTGTCGGCGAGCTCGCCGGGCAGCCTGCCGGACTCAGCCGTGCGATCCGAACCTTCTCTACCCAAACACAACTCCCGCGACCGACCTGAAGCAGAGCCGAGGGGCACCCCGAGCTCCCCACCGCAGGAAGGGGCTGAGGGAGCGGGAATGGCCGGGCTCGGCTCCTCGCCCCCCGCCTAACCGCGGTGCCCCGGCCAGGGCAGCCCCCTTATGGGGCCGGCCCCTCGCTTCGCCCCCACTCGAGGATCTGGACGGGACCCCGCAAAGGAGACGCCTTAAAAGCTGAAATGGACGTGTGGGACTTGAAATAAACACACAAGCCCACCAAAGTAGGGAAAAACGGGGCTTTAAAGCTCGGTCTCCCGTCAGCCATTTTAGAAGCGCTGAGCTGCGAGGGGCGGCGGGGAGCTCCGCAGCGCAGCCTTCCCCGCCGGCCCGCCCGCGGTTTAGCGCCTGGAGGGTGAAGATCACGCAACGAATCAACTCCTTCCCAACGCGTTACCCTCCCCTCGGCAGCACCTCGCCGCCCAGAGAAGCGGCCGCCACCGCGTAGCCGGGGGCCGGTCCCAGCCGCTCGGTTCCCCCCCCCCCCCCTCCCGCCGCCGCCGCCGGGGCCGGCTCCAGCCGCTCGGTTCTCCCCTCGCCGCCCTCACCTTGGAGTCCGGCGGCAGGATCAGCACCTGGCTGTTCTCCTCCTCCTTCTTCGCCGCTTCCTTCTGAGCCAACGCGGAGTTGAACGACACCTTCACCATGGCCGCTCCTCGATGCTCCGCACACGGGAGGAGGAGGAGGAGAAGGAGCTCAGAGCGATGAAGCTTCGAGGGCTACCTTGTGGCTACCGCCTCGCCGCGACTGCCACCCCCGTCCCCTTGGCAGGCGGCGGAGGAGGAGGAGGAGGGAAGGCGGGCAGAGGCCTGCGGAGGGGCGGGGAGAGAAGGAGGCGGTGCTCGGTGGGGGGGCGGTGAGGTCTTGGCCTCCGCCCGGCCCTGCGCTGCGTGGGGAAGGGGCTGCCGCTCGGGCTCGGCTCCCACCTCAGTTCTCGGCCGCCGGTGGTTGTGTACCCCGCCTCTCTGCGGGTGCCTGTCGGTGCTTCCGGGTGGCATCGCCTGCAGCAGCCGCTGCCCCCGCCCTGGCCTCAGCGGAGAGCCTCGGGCCTGGCTTCGGGGAGAGGCCTTCGGGCCGGGTCCGCCCCAAGCCCGGCGGCGGCCTGAAGGGCCCTGGCACTGCTGGCCCTGGCACTCCGCTGGCCCTGGGGGCATCAGGGTTGGCACAGGCGGTTTGGTTCAGTAGGTGGGAAAAAAATCCTCAAAATGCTGTGCAAGCAGCATGGAGGTGAAATCTAGCCGTTGTTAGGAAGGAAATGAATAGGGAAAGTGGAGGTGCTGCCTTCCCCCTGCCTCTGACGTGGTGGCTCGAAGATCTCTAGTGAACCCAACACACCATCCCAAGCAGGGTGCTCTGTGGTAAAACGACGTACACAGTCATGAGTGTGGTTCAGTCTGCTCCAAGGGTTTCATTTTGGTGACTCACCTGGGTAGAGTTGATTTCTTGGCAAGAGCTTGGAGGAATAATGTGTCTATTGCTCCTAGTAAGATACCTGGCAAGCGAAATCCAGACAAGTCCTTGAGCTCAGCGGGTGCTCTTGCTGCTGACTTTGGCAAAATGTGGTTTTTCTCCCCAGGGCATTAAATGGCACCACGACTGAATTGTCTTTATTTTGTGCTTTCTTTTTGTGCCTAGTCATCAGTGTCCTTTAAAACTGTTGACCTAGAATGTTTAACAGAAAAACTAACTTCACTTTGTTCATGCTATCATCCTAAAATAAAGATACATATGGATAATTTAAGGATTTCATCTTTTTTTTTTTTTTTTCTGATCAAGATATAAAATCCACAAAACAAACCAAGATAATTTTACATGATCTCAAGATAAAACAGCTTGCACCAAAGCCTGCACATTGTCCCAGGTATTCTAAGAATTCATTCTAACTACCTTAAAATTCACAGAAGGTAACTGAATCATTTGCAGCTATTTCACTGAAGTTTAGCAAGTCATGGGTGAGGGGAAGACAATACAGAGATTTCTCTAGGCACATTCTCACCATATTTGGTATGATCTTGGAGGTTTTGCTTTAGTAGGAACTTTAATTTAAAAGTATTTGAGCATTCTAAATGAAAACTATTATAAAGTTCTTTAATAAGTCTATCATAACCTACAGTTTCCCAGGCTACTACTATGGATTTTTAATTTTTTAATGGATGGGACTTTATTGTCCCACTCCAAGACTGAGAAAAGCACCTCTCCTTTTCAGTTGGAATTTGTGCAGGCACATTGTGTATTCAGAACAATATTTAACCTGGAAAGGCTGCAGTTGAGTTTGGCTTTGCTCTGTTCTCCTTTATGACATCTTCAGATATTCCTCACAGAAAGCTGGGCATGCAAAGGACAGTCAAGGCAGTTTTACATCCATGTCAAAGTATACCCAACTCTTTCCCTGGGGCAGCATGCACTCTTATCTTTCTAAATCAAATCTACTGTGTGCTGCTGGAATCGTGTTTACAAATCACGGTGGCTTACCACAGCTGGGTGGGTGCAGCCCCCTCATGGTGTTGCTATTACTGACCTTTTGATTAGGGAGAATTTAAGGATGTTTGGGGTTCTGCTAGGGAACAGAGTAACCCAAAGCATCAGGAGGAACTCTCAGCTTGCTTCCAGGCTCTGCTTTGCTCCTGTCTGCTTGTTTCCAGGCTGTGGTGGAATCTTCTTCCTCCTCTTGCCCTTCATCTTCTCCCTCATCTCACTCTTTGTACTCCCCTCTTCCCATCGGCAATCACACCCAGTGCCTGCACTACACGTATGACCCGGGGTGAATTTTCTGCTGGGTCGGTGAGTGATGTCAGTTTGGAGAGATCTAAGGACCGGCAAAGAGTGAGAAGAGCCTGCGAGACAAAGAACGAGGAGGAGGAGGGGGGGAAGTGGGGAAGAGCAGATCCAAGTACAGATAGAAACATCACTTCTGCACAGACACCAGTATTAAATCATCCCTTTACATCTCTCAAAACCACAGCCCCGTTTTTCTCAGGCAACTAGGTGCACCTCAGTTGATATCTGGATAACTTTCTCATTCTTTATCCTATTTCTGCCCATTCTCATGTACAAGGCTTCATATTTCAGTCCCCTGCCCCATTGTTTATCAAATATCAGCCTCCCCCCCCAAGGAACTAGCCAATCTGCAGATTCAAACACATAAAACTGCAGGAGATGGAAATAATGATATTGTCTTCCACCAAAGGATGCTGTTTTGAGGTGAGGAGAATGTAGCTGCTTTTAAAGTTTCTTTTATAAAACTCTGAAATGCAACTGAACGTGGAAAGTTCCATATGGTGTCACAGGATCTTTTTAAATTGTTTTTTTCTCCTCCTCATTTCTTGTTAACTACTTGACATTTTGATATGGTGTCTTACTTGTCCCTCAATCCTTCTTCCCAGTTTCATGTCTATAAAAGGGGAGGAATGAGACAAGCAAAAGTGGTTTCTGTGACAGACATTTATTCAGCTTGCTTTCTTAGCTGGAAGTTGAAATCCATTTACACTGTTTCAAGGCTTTTCACACCACGGCTGGCTCTTCCTTTCTGCCCTGTTTTGCCTTCCACCCACCTTCTTTGCACAGCCCCCTCAGCTCCACCTGAGAGAAGCCTCGTGTGCCAGATTCTTATCCTGTAAAAAAAAGGCTGTCACTGGCCATTTTGCAGATCCCTGAATTCATTTGCAAGGACTTGTACTAAGCTTACACTTGTTCTTAGATACATGAGTGCACAGGTCACACTGGTGGTTTTACTTGTGTAATTCCAGTGACAGCCCTGCACTGGGAATTCTATTTTATTAGCAATTTTTTTTAAGGGTTTGTTGTTTGTTTTTTTTTCCCATTGCTTGATGTGTTGATCTGGGATTATTTTTCTACATTGCTTTGGTTAGATGGGGTGAATATGGCCATGGCAGCATTTATTTTTAGTTTTTTCCTGATTTAAATCAGCTACTATGTCTAAATCTACCTCTCCTGTAACAACTCACAAGAAGAAGAACATAAATGGAATAAAATGCAAAAAATGGCACTTACTACTGTAGATAGGATAGGAAAGAAAACATATGAAAAGGTGTATAAACCTGTTTATCAGCCTCTATATTCTTCTTAATGGTCCAGAGCCTGATGAAGTTTGCAAACCAAATGGTACACAGAATTTTGCCATTCTTTAGCTTGCAGATGGCTGTGACTGCAGACTGTTGGTGTTCTCACATCTTTTGGGACCCAAGCATTAAATCAGAATCCCCAATTTTGCTTAGTCTCTAGGCAGTTTTATAATCTAAATCTTAAAAATAACATAATTTTCACAATCTGTCTAAAATGTAGCCACTACAACAAAGCATAAAATAAGCTTGACAAGAAGGCAATCTTTGTAGTAATTAATGAACATTTTATTTGCTCATTAAGCAGCGGTGATTTGGCCAGCACTGAAGAAGACTCAAATTAAAGACTATTGCTGCCCCAGGGATTTGATAATCTAAATCAGATACAGAGAGAAAAAAAAAATCTCAGGGAAGCTAAGGACACAGAGTAACTTTGAAGGCTCACTCTCTTTTTTCTTTAGCTCTTTTCTTTCTCTCATTTCTGTTCACAGAAATAAAAAATATGTGCATGCCCTTGTCCTCTCATATCCCAGCAGCTGATATGTTCTCCTTACCAGCCTGAGAATAGAGCTAAGAAATCAAGTTTCCTTTATATTTTTGAGGTTGGTTAGTGGATTTAGAACATAAGCTTCTCTGTATTCAACATAATAACAGCACTGACTGCACCAGCACAGGGTAAATAAAACAAGCTGTGGCAAGGTGACTACCTACTTGGTCAGGATGCTTCAGACTCTGCACTCGGGAGATAAACTATGCAGAAAAAATTAAAGATAATGGTAATTTGTAAGGAAATGCCAAGACTCAGAGAGAAAACCATAGTCTCAATCTGAGAAAATTCTCAACTATTACTCCAGGGAGGGTTAGACATTAAAAAAAAAAAAGAAAAACTCTTCCTCCTTTTGACTTCATTCTGTAGTTACTGAAGTCAAGAGCAATATTCCTATTGACTGAAGCTGTGCAATTATGAGTCTTGACTGCCTTAGAGATAAATCATCCATCTTCACTCTGCTAAAAAAAGGAGTTTATAACCCCCTTTCAGGATTAGTAAAATGTATGTATCAAGAAACACCTGGCTATTTCTGGAAGCAACAAAGAAGAATGATTGACAAGAAGCCATCATCAGTCAGAGACATGGGTCAATATTTTCCAGTGTGTACCTTGCCAGCAAAGCAGTTAGTTTTCCTTCAGTCTTCAATAATTCATAGCACAATAATGATATTCCTAAATAATACTGCCCCTTCTGAGTGGAAACCATTTTAAAACCAGGCTAAAAATAGAAAACTTTATGAAGAATAAATTCCTTCCTGGAGTTTGTAAATGAAAACATTGTATTTAACTGGTCATCTGTGATCAAATCTGGGGCTACTTGTATATTGGAGAATCTCTCTGCCAGCATCCAGTTTGCAACAGCAGCAAGATCCTAATATGAAAGCCATGGATCATTTCCATTGCCTTTTCTCCATGAGATTCCCATTTGCTTTCAATAAAGAACTGCCTGAGTAAAGACAACAGAGCCAGGTCCCATCTTTGAAAAACAAGAGCAAACACAAACAAATATGAAGCAGGAACGACAGAGAAGGGCCCAAAAAGAAATCAACCAGTGGAAAAAAACAAGAGAAAAAGCTTAATGAGACTGGTAGTGTGGAGATTAAGACAATATTTCATGGTAGTTTTAAACTCAAATTGGGAAGATAGGTGTTTTATAACAAAGAATGGGTAGACATGTTTTGGCACATCATGCTTTTCTCAGTGTGCCTGGGGCTATCACCTTCTTTTGGTTTAGGAGGCCTAAAGAGATGTTTTTCAGTGTGAAAACACCTTGGAATGAATCACACTATCATATTTGCTAGAACCTGTTTTTCCCCTCTGTTTTGTACAAGTTCTGGGCTGACATTGTAAACCCCACACTCAGCCTCGTGATGCCTCTGTTTGCTCTGAAGCAGTGATTTCTGAACAGTTCCCATTTGTTTCTCAAGTTTCAGGGAGTATTCTTGGCACGAGTGGGCAGAACTTTCTTGATTTAAATAAATATTTAATAATGAAGAAGGAAGAACAAATGAAGAGGGTACAGAGCCTTTTATCAGAACAACAATCTCAGGCACTTTTCTAACTGTATAGTGAACCAAAAATCCATTAACACCTTCTTTTTGCATTATTGGTACACAACAGCTGGTATCTTTTTCTAATCTAATACAATCCATTTGGCTATGTACTTGCACTGCTACAAAACCAAACCCTGAACAGCACAACTTCAGAAACTTTCCACCAAAGACCAAGCACCAAATACTCAGTGACACAGAATCTTTTTTTTTTTGAACACTGTGGTTATAACCACTGACTTCATCTGACAGGTTCTTATCTGCTGTCAGAAGCATCACCACAGGAGCAAGTCTGTGATCTCAGCACCATCTCAAGTGGGCTGTTTGGTGTTTGAGGAGAGGTAGAGGAAAGGCAGATCTGCCTGGGAACTTTTACTGCCTGTATGTGCTACAGGCAAAGGCTGCCTGTTTAGGGGCAAAGCAATAGAAACCTTATGCTGTGGTAGATGGGTGGTAGGTATAAGCAGCCTGTTACAGAGTGGCTATAGCATTTTCATAGCCAAAAGGGCACAAAAGTCCTGTGTAGGATCCCTCAAGGAGACACTATAGTCCCAAAAATTAATGAGAAACCAAGGAAATTATTTTTTTTTTGGTTCCCTATCCCTGCAGATTTTGCTGCTCTGAGTGTAATTTCATATTCAGGCAAGGGGAGTAGGATTTCACAAAATAAGATTAAACATTAGAACTGGAGAAGAGCAATTAGGATGCAGGCATTTTTAGAAAGCTGAAGAGATGGACACATGACACCATAGTGCTGTGTGCTGTACAGGATAGAAGGTTCTCTCTCTCAGGACTGAGCAGTTAAGCTTAAATCTGGAGACAACAGAACAGGGAAACCAGACAGGGCAACATTTTTGGGCATCAAGACAGACCTGCAGGACTGCATGCAAGCTGTTGTCAGCTTTTCTCACAAAGGATAGTTTTGAGGAGTGTAAAGATGTACTTGAGGGCCAGTGTAGGGTGACATGTTTATTGATGTTTCTGGAGAAAGCCCTCCCAGAAGAAAGATGTCCATGGCAGAAAGCATGGAGGTCTCTGCTGAACTGAGTCATGGCATTAGCAGATGCAGGGCATGTGTTTGCTATGGCTGTGAAGCCTCTTTGGAGGACACCTGAACTAGCTTTTTGTTGGCCTCATCACTTCAAATTGATGGATGGAGGGAAAAGGGAGGAAAGATAAAGAAGAAAACCCACATCTGATGTGTAGTGGGAGCCATGGTGTGGTCTGGTTGGAAGTGTGGCAGCATATTCTGAGTACACACTACTCCCCACTTTGAAGTGATCCTATTTTTTTTCCTCTCTGGCTGAGATAAAGTCTGGATGGGGAATGGAAATGGACCTTTGCTGAAACACATTGGTTTTCCTGTCTTCTGACCAGGCACATAGGTAGGTTTGCATCTGCATAGCATCAGCCAACAGAGTAGGATGTGTCAGTAAATTACCCCCCTGGAATTTCCTTTATTCCAGCCTGTTCAAGCTCTTGCATGGTACCTGTTGACTCGATGCTGAGTGGCTCTGTGGTAAATGAAGCATTTTGAATTTCCAACTTGGGACAGAGCAGAAAACAGACAAGCTTTCTACCTCAGGAAAAAAAAATAAATATAACCTTTTGCAGGAAAGCCATTCTGAGAACAAATTCTGAGCCACCTTCAGGCAAAGTTGGGATACATTTTTGTCATTTAACAGTTCTCCCCTCAGAGCTGGAAGCCAGTCTTGACCCATGGGAGCCTCCTTCAGTCTCTAGCTGTTGATTAATCTTGGATGTACTCTGCCTTCCCAGTTTTCTTGGGATGAGATGATTGGCAACCACATGTTTATTGCCCACTTATTATGAAAAGGGCAAAGACTGGTCATGATGGGGAGATGCTTGGGAGACAGAGGTGATATGTGAAGCACAAAACAAATAACAGAATATGTCTGCATAGCACGTGCAGAGCATACAAACATTTTCACTGTCCCAAATGGATCACCTTGAAGCAATTTCCTGATGTAAATTAGCTCCCCTTGCAACATCCCAGAACAAATACCAGTCTGCAGCAAGGAAACTGAAATAACTTTTCATAGATGAGGAGTAATAATGGAAATGCAAACTGAAAAAAACCCCCCTGTGATCTATAGATGAGTATCAGGGACAGAAAAAAAATGTGGCTGCAGAGAGAGGTTATAGATGAGCTGATCATAGGAAGGAAATTTGTTGTTTTCTCAGATTTACTATCTCAAAGTTGTTTTCTAAAAAGGAGAGTTCAAATTGCACAGAGTATTATTTTGCAACAGTGTCATCATAGAATGGTTTGAGTTGGAAGGGACCTTAAAGATCATCTAGTTCCAGCTCTCCTGCCATGGGTAGGGACACTTCCCACTAGACCAGGTTGCTCAAAGCCTCATTCAGCCTGGCCTTAAAAACTTCCAGGGATGAGGCATCCACAGCCTCCCTGGGCAATCCATTCCAGTGTCTCATCAAGCTCACAGTAAAGAACTAGTTCCTAAAGTCCAGTCTAAATGTTCCCTGCTCTAGTTTAAAACCATTGCCCTTTGTCCTATCAGCACATGCCCTCACAGAAAGTCCTCTCCATCTTTCCTGTAGGTTCCCTTCAGTCAGGTACTGTAAAGCTGCTATAAGTTGTCCCCAGAGAATTCTCCAGGCTGACTCCCTCTGCCTGTCCTCATAGGAGAGGTGCTCCAGCCCTCTGGTCCTCCTCCTATCACATAGATGAGTATGTAATATCACAGTGTCCAGGGTGTTTCTGTAGCACAAACAGAATCAAGGGAAAGAATTATTTTGGCATCAGATCAAAACCCAGAGTCAAAAAAACTCTGCCCTAGTCCCATATTTTCCAGGAAGTTCCCTTATCAGGACCCCAGTGCTGATGGAATTTTTTCACCCTACATATCTACCACTGTTGGTAGCAGGCAAGGTGTGGGATACTGTGGGTGTCAGGGTGAGTCCCTCCTCTGTCCTTCCCCTTCCCTGTCCTCATCCCTGTTGTTATCCCATGTCTGTCTAGATAGAGACCACTTGGAGCACACTGTAGATTCTTCTTTTCAATACACCTGAATTCCCTTTGAGTGGAAACCAGGCTGCAGGGAGGGAGGAAAAGCTGTCCATCAGAACCTTATCCCCATATGGAGTTACAATAGCCAGGGTATATTTTAGGAACTAAGTCTCTGGACCTACAATCAGACACATCCAGAGGGTACAAGTTACCTGATAACAGCTTTCAGAAATTAGAGATTAAACTGTGTTTCTTACTGTCCTGCTCTGCAAAGCAGAAATAAAATATTATAGCAAAGCCAGGAATGCTGACATCATCTCTTTTCATGATCAGATGAGTGCACCCAGAGAATAATGATTAGTCTGTAAGCATTTGATTTGCAGGTGGCTTCAGAATTATTGATGAAAGGTTATATTAGTATAGATATTATGCACAATTAAATGTTAAATGGCTGCTGTTACAATTAAAAAGGGCAAAAGGAAGCCTATGAAAAATTGATAGGTAAATGTCTGGCTGAGATTTCTGTCAATTAAAGCATGTAATGTATTAAAACAACAAAACCCAGTGAACTGAACAGCCCATCTGCCCACAGTAATCATAAGTATATATCCATAGTCTTGCATCATTTGAATCATAACCATATGTGAACCATTTTGAAAGAAAGATAAACCCATCAAACCTAAGTTCTTTATGTGAGCAAACCAAGGACCCTCATCCTCTGTCAGGACAGGATCTCTAGATGCTTTGACAATACAAAAAAAGGGAATGAAAATTAATTGAGGAATGAACAGCAGGTTTTAATGTATTTAAAACTGTTGACTAATATATGTCTATGCGTAATAAAAAGCATATATTCATTTATATTTATTCATTTATATTTATTTCATTTATCCATTTTGCATGTTTTTCCATGTTTAAACAGTATATTATTATTTTGACTCTTTTTCCTCAAACTTTACCAGAAGCAGAACAAAGAATCATCAAAATATGCTCTGGAATGTTTTCCTTTGAAAAAAAAGAAGAAGAAGAAGAAGAAGAAAAGCATCTTTCTCCTGTGACAGTGTTTGAATTTTAATGTAAAATGCATTCTGAGCTAATCCTCTCTTACACAGACTTGTTCCTGCACTGAGAGATGACAGGCTTTTAAATCTGTCACAGATGAGTTCAGGCTTTTCTTTCAGGTTCTGCATTGCTTCTGCAATACTTGCTGACATCACTGTTACTTAGCATAAGTAGCCTACCTTAGTTTAAGGGTGAGCTGTGGAAATGGGAAATGCTGGCAGCTTGAGCCTCAAAGGTGAAGGAGGAACTGATGTTAAAGCCAGATTTAAAAGAACAAAATGGCTAAGAAAAAGTAGCAAATAATTAGTCAGGCTTAAAGGAGATTCTTTCTATACTCACAAATTCAAATTAGCTGCATCCATGTTAGCATCTGCAGGATGCTAAGGCTGTGCCTGTGCTGGTAAATGAAATGTGCTTCTGATCCCATGGAGTTCCACTGTGACTGCCCAGTTTTTATTAAACTCTCTTATCTCCCAAAACAGGGCTGTTTCTTCCAATTTGCTTATTGCAAATGGTCCCTGACTGATTACCACATGGCATCTGGGACCTGGGTAGGGCTGCAAACCCTAAGTCAGAAGATCCTCCTGATCCTTTTTCTAGTTTAACAGTCCAGAGTCTCAAATTCCAATTTCAGGGAACATTCACTGTTTACTTCACCAGTATAGGGAGGACATTGCATTTGTCTACTAACATGAATAAATGTGTTGAAGTCAAAAGGATAACTCACAATAATAAAGGTATAGAGCTAGTATGTTGTACTATATATGTAAAACTATAATATGGTTAGTAATTATTACATCAGCTCCTGCTTACTCATATGCAGAGTTCAAGAGAGACAGGGAAATATTAGAGAGAATCCAACAGGGAGCTATGAGGGTGATGAAGAGACTGGAACATCTCTCTTATAAGGAAAGGCTGAGAGGCCTGAGGCTGTTTAGCCTGGAGAAAAGAAGACTGAGAGGAGATCTTGTTAATAACTATAAATATCTGAAGGGTGGGTGTGAAAAGGATTGGGCCAGTCTCTTTTTCAGTGGTGCCCACTAACAGGACAAGGAGCAATAGGCACAAACTGGAACAGAGAAAGTCCCACCTCAACATGAGGAAAAATTTCTTTACTGTGAGGGTGGCAGAGCCTGGAAGGGGCTGCCCAGAGAGGTTCTGGAGTCTCCTGCTCTGGAGACATTCAAAACCTGCCTGACATGTTCCTGTGTGGCCTGCCCTGGGTCTCGTCTAGTGACAAGTCTGGGGAAGGGACTGGAGGGAAAGTCTGCTGAGGAGAGGCTGAGGGAGCTGAGGAGGAGACTCAGGGGGGAGCTCATCACTCTCTACAGCACCTGAAGGGAGGCTGTGGGCAGCTGGGGCTGGACTCTTCTCCCAGACAACCAGTGACAGAACAAATGGCCATGGCCATTCTTCCCTACTGAATGCAGGCTCCATCACAGCATTTCCTACCATTGTTGCCTCCCATCTGATTCTGCAGCTCCCCTCCAGGGGTCTGGAGATACAGATTCTCCAAGCCCATAATTAGATTCCTTCCTCAGCAAGCAGAATTTCCCAGAGGGCAAGCACACTGCACCAACAACTTGCCCCAACTGCCCGCAAGACTAAACAAAGCTGGTTCTTGACTCTACAAGGATCTGCAAATTAATTTGGCCCAAAATGCTTAGCAGTAAAAGTTTGGCAGGGCTCTGATGCAGAAGCTGCATGCATTGGATAATGTGCTTTGGACAGCAAAGTCCAAGAAGAGCTGGACTGCAATTTGGCAGGAAACTAAGCCAGCCTAGCAGATCCATGCTGCCAAAAGGCTGGGATCCTCCTCCCACCTCCTGCTTACCACACCCTCCTGCTCCCAGTTGGGCTGCCTGCCCCTTTCCTAAAATCACTGGGTGTGGTGCTCATCCAACCACACCAGGTGACCAAGAAAGCTGACTCAGCTCCTAAGACCAGTTAGTAGACCACTCACTTTTTTTTTTTGTTTTTTTCTTTTGCTGGCTTTATTTTCTGCTGTGGTTAGCAAGACCAGACTGACCCACTTGCAAAGCAAGTGCAAGAAGAATGCTGGAGTTGGTGCAAAGCAAGAATTAATGGCATGTGCCTGTGGGGGAGAAAAAAGAAAGATGAGGACCCCCCTTTCAGCAGCAGCAAGCTGTTAAATTGCATTCAGCATCACATGAAACCCCACCCTTGGGCCTTGCTTGTTGCCAAGTCTTTTTCTTTCTTTTTTTTTTTTTCCTTTTCTGAAATGCAGTGGGTGATATCTAATCTATTTTGGGTCTCAGTGTGCAACTCAAAAACATGTATTTCACAGGATGGCAACCCAATGGGCAGATAACAGCCCAAAATGTACCTTGGGGAGCAATTCCAGCATAAGCTGCTCTAAATTTGGGCTACAGCTGCCTGATCCCCCTCCCTCTTCACTCACACATTTCTTCCCTTCCTGCATGTTTTGGCCTCGTGTCTTGTGTGGCATTGGTGCCAGTGGAACTAGGAGATGAACCAAGCTGATGGAGCTGATTAAGCTGGAATCTAGCCTGTCAGAAAGCAGTTTGTTTCCTCAGTTCACTCAATTGGGCCACTGCAGAAGCCCAGCTGGTGCAAGGGAAGGGGTAAAAACATTTAGGTGATGAAATGAACAAAGGAGAGGAAGATACTTTGCTTTTTTAACAAGCTTTTATGCTTTTTCATATGCATGATAGGCATGTTTTCAAGCTTAGACACTAGGAACAAAAGGGGAAGATTCACAAGGAACTCAGGCTATTTTATCTCTAGGCAGGTACTCGTTGATTTAGGCATCTCTCTCCCCTGCCAGGAACACAGGGAGTTAGGCAGTGGTGCAGCCTTTTCCTAGCAACAAAATCTCTGAATAAGGGAGAGCAACATCTGTTGAAAGCAGCCAGTGGGAAATGAGAAGGCAAAGAGATGAGATTCTTCCTCTTCCCAGATTTAGACTGTGCATGCATGAGACTGGAACATATTTTAAGCCCTCCCTTCCTTTCATTCACTTCTAGATTTAGGAAACTAGCTCTAGCCATGGGGAATAAATGTGTCTCACTGAAACACAACCTCCAAGGAGAAATACTTAATGGTTTGAATATCCACCCAAGGGAAAAAAAGACCTTGGAGTTCAATCCAAGTCCTCCTCAGAGGGACTGTGTGCAGACCTACAGCTCCCTTCTTCTTCTAGGAGAGCTCCTTAAACTGGAGCTAAGAGGATAAGCTGCATGAGCCTTCCCTCCCACAGCAGAGACCACAACAACCCACTGAAGAGTCACAGAGCCAGGAAAAGCACAAATGAGAATTAAGAAGCCCAACTGAGCACCTTAATTATAGAGGTGCTCCCCTGAGAGCTGGAAGTCTTGGGTGCCAGTCCTTGATGCCAGCACAGATGATGGTTTTATTTTTATTTAGTGATTCCTTAAAGCAAAACACATAAGCAAATCCAGGGGCAGGGCTCTAGGGAAGGTATTAATTCTCTTTGCTCACTATGTCCTTTGATTTTCCAAAACACAAGGCATTTGTACAGTTGCTAATAACATGCTGTAAATGCCCAGCAGCTTCAAGCAGGAGAGAGAATGAACACTTTGTTATTCTAGGAAAATAGATGTGTATTTTTACTGTAGTCATAACAAAAGGAGGCTTCAAACATTCCTCTACATGCCAGTTGGGTTGTTTTTCTCATCACAGATATTCATCTCCCTGCAGTCTGTAATGTCTTTGTGTGTTTCAGATGTGATGCATTCTGACAGGTTTTTTACAGTTAAAATTTGATATTTCAAGAAATCCATTCACAGTCTGGCTTTGAATATAGCACGTGAAGTTACTTGAGCTTCTGCATCACTTTCCATTTGATTTTCAGCAAACTTTGGCTTAGCATTTTGCTGTAAATGTGTGAAATTTCAAGTTGGAAAGGACTTGTTTCAATCCTCCTTCTGTTAATAGAAGTTTGTCATCTCTCCAAAAGACAGAGGCAATGGGGTTTGACTGAGAGTTACGATTCCCTTCCTACATACTGTTACTTCTGGAAAAATCAGTGGATGGCAGGTGTTTGGAAGTGTGCACATGATGTTTTTATTCCACCAGGAGGTAGGATTGCCAGAGGTCAGTCTGAAACTAGGGATGTGACACAGCTTCTCCAGCTGACCTGCCTTCTACAGATGTTGAAACAAACAACAGCATTTTGTTTTGATAACAAGCTTGGAGGTAATAGGGCACGTGGGATTAACAGCAAATATTTGAATGAGGACTGCAACAAACAGACACTAAAATCATGGGAAAAAAAAAAAAAAAGGAAAACTAAAGTCTCTGTGCAGAAGTTTTAAGGTTTAATTACTCTTAAGGGCAGAATTTATCCAAGTTGGAAATATTTTTCTAACTGCTTATGTCACGACAGAATTTCTGTATTATTTCCTTGCATAAATCATCTCAAAAACCTCTACTGAGTCCTCTTCTTGTTACAAATCTATCTAGCATTAGGCTACTGCTTATAAAAGTACTCTTTATTCCTTCAGATTCTGCATTTCTTCTTGGCATCTGCATTCAGGCTGGGAATTGGAGCTGGGTAAGAAGGAGGGTGATGGATTTAGGATTTTATCTCTGCAGTTTGGCATGGTCCTCACTTGTGAGGCTTGACCTTGCTACCTGGACTGTGTGTTTGCATAAGAGAGAGGCAACTGTTTGCCTAGGAAGATGGCAGCCCCAAAGGCACATGTGAATTCACAAGACATGAGATTTCTGTGGGTCCCTAGTGAGCAAGGGACAACTCTGCAAGGCATTTGAGAGCCTAAAAGAAGTAGAAATCCCATGGGGATAGGGTTGCCTTTTCACAGAGACAAATGCAAGCTTGTTTATGAAATACTTATGTTTCGTGAAATATAAATGAAAAAAAAAACCCAACCCAAACTGTATTCCAAGCCAAGTGGTGTGAGTTAACAGCAGGAGAAGGCCTTAAGCCCCTGAACCAACACAGGGCATGTGGCTGCATGCAGAATGCAGATCTGTATGTTCCTTGCTTGGGGGTCTGGAAGAACGTGTCATGGTTGTCCTTTGGCCTGAGTTTATTTCCCATCAAAACAAAGGTGCAGAGAAGTGGGTGAGGCAAAAGGGTTGGTGCACACCCAAGGCTCACCCTGACATACCAGGGATATGTGGGCTTGGGACTACAGTGGAGGCACTGCTGGGTTCTGGAGTTTAGACATACCCCATGAGATTCTGTTGTTGTTTGCAGCTGCACAGAGCAGAATGGTGCAGTCAGTGCTTGCAGGGAGAGTGCAGTACAGTGTCTTCTCCAGCACTAACATCTAATCCATACTGCTTGTGTAGGGAGCTGGAGATGTTGGGTGGATGTGGAAGGAGCCTCTGCTGTGACAGGGGAGTGGTTGTATCAGAAGCAACCCAGTTATTCCACACAATTGCTCACAAAGATCATCAAGTGTCATGCCTGCATCCACGCTGGGTGCAATTCCATGCCTGTGGAAATGCTCCAGGAATAGCAGAACCATACTGGATTTCACAGAATGTCACAGCCTGGAAGGCAGGGTGTAGAGAAGCACTTGGCAGAGTTATCAGCATTCAGAAGAAATGTACTTGTGCAGCCCTGGCACAAATGTTTCCATGAGTGCTCTGTCCTGGAATATGCCAGGTACTGTATGCTCAGGCCACAATCTACTGAACAGCTTAATTAAATGCTTAATTGCAAGCAGTGAGTCCAAAGCTTAACACTAAACACAGGGAGAGAGGCGTGTTATTGAACTGAGGGCAAAAAGGCTCAGCTCTTGGTCCAAGCCATGGCAAAATAGAACCTTAATTTCTTGAAGTACCATAATTGTTGGTGTGTCTTTGAGGCTTGAGTTTGGAAATGAGGGTGACTGTTATTTCAAGGTGTATGACTCAGGGCCTGAGTAACCAGAACAAAATCAGAGACAAGGGAGAATGAGAAGCACCAGAGATGCTGTGGGGGAAGAAGCAGAGTGAGTAAGAGGGTTCCCTGGGGTGAACCCATTGCCACACTACCTTCAGATGGCTGTAACTCTTCATTGCCAACTTTATTACCAGTCAATGTGATTTATGAAGCACCTGGGGACAAGAATTAGATGTGATCCCAGCCTGGCAACCTTCCCTTCACCTTCTCTTACTGGGGTGGGGTTGGGGCAGGTGAGGGATTATGAAATGAGATGGGTAAGGTTAAGAGAAACACCACCATGCAAATGATTCTCCTGTCACATTGTTATGACACTTTTCAGAGTGTGCAAAAACGTGACAGATTGTGCCAGTTGCTTTTCATATTCTGTGTTCCACAGTGTGTTTTGCATATGTGCTTTATGTGCCCAAGTTCATGCCTATGGAGGGGCCCTTAGGGAAGCTTTCCCAATGCTGGTGTTGCCATATAACATATGACATTCTGACAGGCAGCTTGGATCTGAGCAAGACTAAGGACACAGAAGAAATTCCTAGCACAAGAAGCTTAAATTAAACAGGCAAAACACCCAGGATTGTTTCAAAATGGCCTGGATGTCAGTGATGAAATTATTTTAATTATGCATGGACTCCTGAGAGATTATTTCCATTGACTGCCACCTACCTTGCACAAGGTGGCATGAGAAGACTGGGTGGCTTTTCAGGACCTCGTGTCAATACTTTGATGCAGCTAAAAAGGAGAGGAGACCTGAGCAAACATGACCTGTAGTTAGGATCTGTCTGCTGGAAGGTTTGATGTGAATTTGAGACATGCTCCCTGATTCTGCACTGAGTGAGGGTGCTGCCAGCACTTAAACAAAGAGGGAGGTTTCTTTCTGCATCATATGGCAAATAAATAGCACAGTCCTGAAGCAGAGAGAGATCCATGCATGCAGTTGTACAGCTTGCTTCACATGGGACAGATTCCTCCTGATTGCAGTAGTCTTTCCCAGGCTTCACAGCTATGAACTCTCCCCTCATTTCACATGGAACCAGCCCTGGTAGTAGTTTGTTAGATTTCTGAACCTCCCTTGGGATCCTACTTGGCTGCTGCATTCAAGTCATCCTGTAATTGCTTCTGGAATAGTTTATCATACTGTTTTCTCAGCTGCCAATAAAAGCTTGTCTCACTTCTCCTAAGACTCATCTTTCACAAGGAGTTTTACCTCTACCAATCTCCCACTGCTAGCAGAGTTGCTTGCTTTTTTTCTTCATATTTTTCTTTGCACTTGAAAGTTTCTAAATAAATCCTCTGTCTTCACCCTAGAACTCAGTCCTCCTCACAGCAAATTCGAGGCAGCTGCCTCTATTTCTGGCTGGTGTTCTGCTCTTTCAGTATCTCATGGGCAGCAGCTGATGTCAGTTGCAGGTATTTGAAAAACCTGTCTGGGAGTTGGTTACTGTGAAGCAGGTGAAAATCTGAGAAGCATCTTGGAGATCTTAAGATGAACTCAGCCAGTTAAAAGACAGGTGACCTGAATGGGAAGAGATAAGAGCTTGATCTTTAGTGGGCTGTAGGGCACAAGAAAAGGATGAGGGAGGTGTGGGAAGAGATTAATCCTCAATTACAACTCCTCTCAGTCTCCCTGGAATTGAGCATGTGGGAGAGCAGGGGCTTCTGCTGTCATTCCTGCCTTTGCATTTTGTTTTGTGAGGGGAAATAAACAATTCCAGCTTGTCTTCTAGAGAAGTTTGTGTGGGTGTCCCAGTAGTGTTTGGTAAAGAGGTTACAGCAGGAGCTGCAAGGAATTTATTCCCCCCCCCAATAAACATTTAACTTAATGAAGACTCAAAATTAATGTGTTGGGGGTTCCCCCAGGAGTCTCATTATCCCTAATGGGGTGGTTTCTTTCATGAAGTAGTCAGCATTAACTTTTAGCTTGGAGAAGGAAAAGATATCATATTTAATTGCCCCCAAACTTTCCTTTATTCCTGGGAACACTTGGCAGGATTGTGAATCTCTCTAGTGGCCAAGCTGCCAAACAAGCATTCCTTTTTCAAAGGACATTCTTTTTCTTTCTTCCTTACTTTTTTTTTTTTTCTTTCTTTCCTCCTGTCACCATCCAGGACCAGTTTTGATTCCCACTCAACACTTCCTACTTCATAGGCAGCACAGGTCCCAGCAAGCCCTCCAGCAGACTGAAATCCACCACTGCTTTCTGCCTGGGTGAGTTCCTTTCTTGGGGGCTCTGTGCCCAAATTTCCACTAGCAGAAATCAGTATAACTCAGGTTGAATATAGCTCAAAGCAGAGCTAATTTTGTGCTGGAACAGTCTAGAATGGCATAGCAAACTCTGGTTTTGGCCATATGTACTAGTGTTTCACACTCCTTCCACAAAAAAAAAAATAAGCTTCAGCTCATAGTTTATCTATTTTTACCTCATCTTTAACCTATTCTAGAATTACACCATCTAAGTAAAACCACTATTTTTTTTTTCCTCGTCCATCTAAAATTGCTATCCAACATAAGTGAGCAAGGAAATAAAGATTTCTTTTTAAATAGCAGGAAGAAAGGGATGATTTATCAGAAGCATTTAAAAATATTAATGGTGTAAAGACAGCTTGACAAATAAGGGATGATTATTCTCATCTCCACAGGCCAAAGTACAGCTGTGGCATCCTTCCAAGGAGTGCTCAAGATGTTTGATATCTATTTTAGTTGATATTTGACAGAAAGGGTTTTATTTTTGCATTATGTTAAGAAGTGGAAATGTGTATTTGTTCTGTCCTTTTTTTCCTACTTGCTCTCCTTTCTTCTCCTCCTCCTGCCTTTTTATTAGGACTGGCTGCAATGTTTTATTACACGTGATCAGAAACCTGAGAACCTTCAGCAGTTATGTGTCTTCTGCAGTCAATATTTTCCATTATTATTTTAAGGTTTGATATAACAAGCATCGACCAACTGAATACTTGATGTTTAGTGTCTGGAATTTACAAAGAACAAGACAGGTGAAGAGCACTGTAGCCTAAAAAAAGATAACAGACTGAAACTGAAACACTTTATGTACCTTGGGCTTCTTACATGAGCTTCTCTGCAGCTCAACTTCCAAGTTCTAGTTCACAAAAAGGAAGGTAGCAACACCAGGAATTAAGAAATAATATGTTGGAAGAAAAGGCTCTGCACCAGAGGAATTCTAGCCCTGAATCTCACTAGAAGTAAGAGTAGCATCCCTCATTCTCACCCCTGGCCACACAATCCCTTGTGTCTAGTGAGCTAGCAATGGCTGGCCCTGGAGTAAACTGCTTCAATGAGCTCATCTAATAGATAACAAACCCACCAGAAAAATGATGGTTTTCCATGGAATTTGCTTGCTCACCTGATTCATTCTGAAGTCTCACAGTCACTGGAGCACATGTAAAAGGGAGAGAGATGTGGCTGGAGAGAGAAGACTGTACTTCTCAGCATTAGCTGACTTAAAAAGACCCATTCTGGGACAGACAAGACTTACCTAAACAGGATAAAACAAGCTATTTTTAATAATGCATTTAATAATCCATTCAGTATAGTGCTGAAAAGACAAGCTGAAATGCAAGAGCTCTGAAATGCCTAATGGTCTCACTGTGAACAGAAAGATACATTCATGGCCCCACAACCTAAAACATTCTCAGACTACTGAAAAAAAAAAATCAGAAACAATTCTTAGTTCTTCAGGAGGGGCATAAGCTTTAAAGAAGCAGATCTGGCTCAAAAACATGAATAAAAGTTTACTTAGGGGAAAGAAGGCCCAAAGCACTGAAGAACTGAGGAAACAGAGGAAGCAGTGCTGGGGAAACAGAGGCTCTGTTGTTGTTTTTTGTGGGTATTTCAGATGTCTATTCAGCAAAATTATCCACTCAGTCCTAAAGCAGTGAGCCCATTTCACCCAGCCTTGCCCTCTGTCCTGCAGGAGATGACACCTCTGCCCTAGTCTGAATGAGTTTCTGTGTTGTGGCACAGCTAGACATTCCCCCAGTGCTTCTGCTCTCACCATGACCTCCCACATAGAGGCAAGGGAACCAGGGAGTCTCTGCCTGTGGACCTGCACTTCCCAGCCACTGCTGCATCCCCAGGGAAAGAAGCAGGGAAGGACTGGGCAGCAGAAAGCAGATAGGTGCCCGTGTTGCCTGGATGAGAGGCAGCAGTTTGAGATGTGTGGAGAGAAGGGTGGCTGCTCCAGTGGAAAGGTGGTAGTACTGGTACTGCTGTCAAAAGGAAGAGAGAGAACAGGCTCCTGGACACAAGAAGAGGAAAAATTAGCCTACAAAAACTTCCTGTAACTGATATTGTCTCCTTGGCCTGTCTGGGTGTCCTCTGAACACCACAAGATTTTAGCTCTCGTGAAACTAGTATTATGGCCCTGAAATATATCACAAATATATCAGGTCCAAATAATTCAGGTGTCAAAATGAATATAAGGAAGAAAATTATTTAGGAGAAGGATTGCTTTGTTTTCAAAGTTACTATTTCTTTCTGTTTATGCACCCATACATCTAATAAATCAGTGTGCTGGATGCACAACCAGGCAGCATCACTGATTACATCTTTCCTTGAACAAAATCAGGGAGATATGGAAATATGAGGAGGGGGGGAGAAAGCAATCAAAAGTTATTTAAAGGGCAGAATTGTTTGATGAGATTTTATCTGCTACGTAGCTTAAAGAGAATTCCCAAAGTATCTACAATAAGACTGTTGAGGGTTGTTACAGATTGTAAACAAATTTTAAATAACTCCTGTTGGCAGAGTTATCTTCTTCTCAGGGTTGTCAGATCTCATTGCTTTATCACAAATCTCATCATGTTGAACGGCTTATTCAAAGCACAACTCAAAGAATCCCTGACATAATGAGTTTCTTGCCCCCTTTTTTTTTGTTGTTTTGTTTTGAATACATGTAAATTTATCAGGGACATGCTTATTGTGGAAGGTAAAAAGATAATCAGAGTAAATACTGGAAGACTCAGGAATGTTAACATTCATCTAGTGCTTTCTCTCATCTGGAAAGAAGAGAACCACAGCTCACTGGCAGGTTTTGCAGCAGAAGGACACAGCATCTGGGGACTCCCTGCTCTTCTGCACAAGTCTTTGCTTATAAACCCCAGATCAGTCTGTGCTCCCTCCTCTGCCCTCCACCCTGGTTTCTCTGTCTCTTCACATTACTTGCCTTTACGACCATAACAAAATTCCACTGGCTTCATTGTGACCCCACCCAGAGCTAGAGGCCTGTTTACAGCACTAGCTCATAAACAGCAACATTAAAAACCAAAATAAACAAACCGAACTGCCTCAAAGTATGTTTGAATTAGAGCTCAGCCACTGGCAGCACCGGGATTTGCATCAGTTACCTGCCACCATCACCCTGTGCAGACCCCTGCAGGGGATGCAAAGCTGCCTGGGACCTCCACGCCTGGAGGGGTGACTCTGCACAGGTAAAGCCTGAACATGCTGCTGGTAGAGTAGCATTCTTCTCCCACCCCAGAAAAAAAAAAAAACCCTCAAAGATCTTTTATTTGGACACCAGGATGCTTAAGCACACAGTTAAGTTGTAACACAGTGGCGAGCAGCTCTGCACTTTGCTTTCTGCATCTTCAGTGATTTTGCTTTTCAGCTCAGGTTTTCTAACTAACTGCACTTTCTTTTTTTTTTCTTTTCCAGAGGAGGGCAACAAAGATGATCAGAGGGCTGAAACACCTCTCTTATGAGGACAGGCTGAAGGAGCTGGGGTTG
>JAOEGS010021322.1:0-24008 GCA_025447755.1 Corythornis vintsioides | reverse complement strand
GCCCAGGCTGCCATTGGCCTTCTTGGCTGCCAGTGCCCACTGCTGCCTCATGTCCAGCTTCTCAGCCACCAACACCCTCAAGTCCCCAGTAGAGGCTATGTCGGATTCACACAGAAAGCAGAGAAGAAAAGTTAGGATTAGAATAAATGCGGAATAGAGATAGCAGAAGATTTCAAGAAAATGCATGTAGTGTGGCTGAGCAGATCACTAAAAGATAATCAAATGTAAGGGCTAGGTATGGGGGGGTCTTGTGAAGAGCAGATGACCTGCTGTATGATGTAGCACATTCAGTGTTGTGGGCAGATGGTTCTGTTACCAAGAGTCTGGAGAATGATAAGGAGCTGTTTACCCTTCTCTATGCTGAGTGCTCTTTATGTCAGCATGGGCAGTAGTGCATTTGGGGGGGCATCTGGCCACATGCTCTTTTCTGATGTTAAAATACAAATATAGCTGTTAGTTCTTTTCCTTTTTGCCTGGGCACCTAATGAACCCTGTCATTTCTCTTTTCCTATCTTTCCTTTATTGGCATTTCTTGGGAAAACAGAGAGAGAGATGTTAGCAAAGAGGAGGTCTGGTTGTATCTTGATCCCCAGTACTATGGCTCACAACTTCTTTCAAAAACCTTTGAAAGAGCAAATCACTTAGATGTAGCACTAAGTGCAGAAAATTGTATTTTTTGAATGAGGTGTTGAAAAGCATCTAAAGGGTAGAAGTGTATGGACTATTTTTCTACAGACTTTTTAAGGGAGGGCTCTTGCTAATTTCCATTATTGATGCTTTTTTTTTTTTTTCTTTCTACAGGACATCCTGCAGCTCTGTGACTGCTGATCCATGCTTGACTGTCCTAAGGGGTCCTGGCAAGATGGCATCTTCCAGACTTCCCATCCTTCTAGTATTGGCATTTTCCTCCTGGTCCTTTGTTCATTCCCATTCAAACAAGGAGATGTGGTTTCAGTATTTCTTTCCACCTAACGTGTGCCCTATAAATGCCAAAGCAAACACTTTTTATGGCATCATGTTTGATGCAGGAAGCACTGGAACCCGGATTCACATTTATACCTTTGTGCAGAAGAGCCCAGGTAAGACCCTATGTCTGTCTGTGCATGTGGAGGATGTTAACTGAGGTTCCAACTTCTTAAAAGAGGGTTGATTTTTTCTTTTTCTCCAACACAGCATTTGGGACCAACTGAAGATTTCTGCATTTTGACCTTCAAATGGTCCTCTGGCAGATGATTATTGTCTGTTTGTCGTGGTGCTTTGCTGTGAAAAATACCTTTTTGTAGCTCTTTTGAAACTTGGAGGTTTCATTCTTGAAAGTATTGAATTTCCAAAGCTTTTCATGTGTGCAGTTGTTTAAAGGAACATCTTATTGAGTTGGAGAGAGGCTTGTGCACCTTGTTTTTTTCAAGTTACACATTACCTTGAATTTTATCAACAGATACTTAAATTCTGTATATGTTTATAGGTCATATTCTGTATGAAATTCAAATGAGTAAATTAAACTGTTAAAAGTACTGAAGGTCTGAGCCATATCCAGAACTCCTGTGCTCAGACACACCACACTCCAGTATCTCTGCTTCTGTCTGACACAGTGCAGAGGCAGCCAAGCTGGCTGCACATGCAGAAGGATTCAGGTAGGTGGATTTGCAAAGGTTGGAGAAGGCTGGTTGGTGGGACTTGGCCAATAAACCCTTCAGGGCCATGCATAGTACCTGTGTGGCTTCACATGGCTTCAACCTTACTTTGGAAGGACTGGTGCAATATCCAGCTCAGATGGATTCAGCCTGACTTGTAATACACAATACTCAGGGATCTCTTTCTGACCCAGGCTGCTCAGGGAACAACAGTCACACTTGTTTGGCTTTGCAGCCAAGTGCTTGAGCTCAGTCAGATCTCTTCTGTTTGTGAGTTGGATGAATCATCTAAGGATAATCAGGAGTTGACTGTGTGTGTCTTAATATGAACTAATATTTATTTCACAATTAGCCTGGGAAAGATACTTTAAATAATAAAGGGAAAGATAATTTATTAATATTAGGCAGCAGTCACACTACGTTGCTATAATTCATTGTGATCTACAAATTCAAAATGAGCATACTTCTAATTATGACAATGTGTTAATAAATTGTTTGTGAACTTGAAGGATATGAGGGCAACATTCTATTAAGTATGTTCTTGAAGTAAAGGAGCAGTGCTTGTTTTAAGAGAGGAATAGTGTGTTTGCAAGGGGAGATCAAAGATAGTAACTTTATAGGGGTTGCAGCTGATGTTTATTTTTACAACTAAAAAAATAAAGATTTTATTTGCTGACTGTTTCATGTAATGTTTCATTTCTGCAGAAAGCCTTCCAGAGTTGGAAGGGGAAATCTTTGAGTCTGTGAAGCCAGGGCTTTCTGCATATGCTGATCACCCTGAAAAGGTAAGGCTCTCCTTCATTCTCTGTAAGGTGGTTTTGGTTTTATATCTAAATATCAGTTGGGCTCTACCAAGCAGTTCAAATAGTACTTATTGTAATTGCAGAGACTAAAGATATTTGGAAGTTCTACTGTTGTCTCTCTAAAATTGCTCTACTACTGAGTTAATTACCACACAGTGAAATGGGAGATGCTGTTCTACATATTTTAATCAATGAAACAATGGCTTAATTAAGCACTTATATGCTATCTATATCTAGAATATATGTCTTTGAGAATTTCAAAGACAAAGTGCTCTAGTAGCATCCATATTCAATGTTTCTTTCCCTTATAGCTACCCTATTTATGAGTAAATATATACTCCTGTCTCATTTACTAATAACTTTCTCAGCTTTTCCTTTTGGTTGAAGTTTTCAGTGCTGGTCACAGTTCAAAATGGATGCATTCTGTTTTGATTAGTTTAAATGTAAGGGGTTAAGACTGTGAGGATTTTTTATTTTAGTCATGTTACCCAGACAAGCAAAGAAGGTTCATTTCTCTGAATGTTTATTTTTTTTTTGTATTTATAGTCAGACCTCTGAAAGTTAATTTTTGTTAGTAAGTTTTGAAGAAGGAGAATAATAAAGTATATAAACTGCTAAGTAAGCAGGTTAAGAGTGTTTCTCCTAAGTGTATTCTCTGCTTCTATCATCAGACTTAGACTAATTTGTTTGATAGTTTGTTGTCTTCTTTGGAACCATGGCTTGGAAGCCAGTGCTGCCTGATATAGAACTCTCTTCAGTCAGGCTCAATTTGATTATTTGATTTTAGTTTGAGCTGAATAATGATTTAGGCACAGGCTGTTACTCTTCCACTGCCTCAGGACTTTTTGTTGTTTTGTTTACATCTGGAGTTTTTCAAAACACAGTTGGACATTTCCATCTTCCACAATCAGATTATTCATTAACATCTAATTGCCCAATTTTAATAAGAGATTGGAGTGAGGTGCCATCCTCTTTGTTTTCAGGTGGGGATGGTATGAGGACCTACACAGTCTACTCGTGCTGTGCCACTCTGTTGGATCATGAGTCAGAAATGAGCAGCAGAGCAGAGAGAGCTAAAATAACCCTGATGCTGTGATCCCTAGGGTCAGGCCTGAAGTAAGCTGCCATTTTCCAGATCCCATGCACTGACAGCCCTTTCACAAGCTAAAGGAGGTGCCAGAGGAATGTTAGATTAGATGTTCTACCTTGTGTGCTTTAGCAGTCTTGGAGCTGGGGTCTAGCACAGGGAGTTTTGGGTTGCTCAGTTTACTGTTACATTCAGTGCTACAGGAGTTGGAGTGTGAAATTTTTATTAATGGCTTTGAGATTAAAAAAAACCAATTTGATGAGGTCTCCAATGGTTTCACTAAATCATCTTGCTTGCTGGGTTGAAGAGAAGAATTCACCCCAAAAAAATGGCACCCTCCATCCTGTCTAAAAATTACCTTCCACAAGCAATGGCATTTGTCTCACCTAAGATATGTGCAAACATTTTCTTTAAGCTTCTGATGTCTAGTACAATTTTTATACTTATCTTGGGGTGAGTTATCTTCTGCTACTGAACACTGGCTTCACTAGTACTGAGAGGGAATTGGGAGGCCTATTTTCTAATAACCTGTAGGAAGAAACCATCAGAAAAACATCTTTTTTTTTTTTTTTCTTTCAGGGTGCTGAGACAGTCAAAAGATTACTGGACATGGCCATAGATGCTGTGCCACCTCATCTCTGGAAGAAGACCCCAGTAGTGTTAAAAGCCACAGCTGGATTACGTTTGCTGTCAGAGGAGAAAGCTCAGGCTCTGCTTTTAGAGGTAATGCAAAGATCTTTTGGGTGCACTAGTGTTGATCTCCTTGTTTTTATCTCTCATGACTCAGTTCTGTTTAGCATGAGAGAATTTCAGCTGCAAAAGGGGCTGTAATCCCATGGTGGCATGAAACTCAGACTTCTTGTATGGTTCTGAAATCCTCTGTCTTGATGTGGTTTGAAGGCATAGAGAAATAAGTCCTAAAGTTCTTGTTTCTTTCCTTCCTGGCACTTGAAAGAAAAATAATATTGTCTATTCTACCAAAAAAACCCCCACAACTTTTATCTGTTACCACCAGAGCAGAGCAAGGCTTTTAAGACCAAGGAATCTAATAATTATTTCTTTCTTCAGGTGAGAGAAGTCTTTGAGGAGTCACCATTTCTTGTTCCAGAGGACAGTGTTAGCATAATGGATGGGTCTTATGAAGGTATATTTTAGAAGGAGGAAAAAATCAAAGCAAAGAGAAATGGGGGAAAGAAAGATATGTGAGATCAAGGAGAAATGGTCATTAAACTGATTAAAAAAGATGGTGTCCACCTCTGAAAGGCTACATGACAATATATAGCAAGCTAGGAAGATTATGGAATGTGCTTCCTAGATTGTGCAACATCAGCATTAAAAATAACCTGTTAGGATTAACTCACCAATTTTGGGGTTAGAGTTGGAAGCATTGTGAATATTAGAGGGGAAAGAAGGGTAATTGGCAAGTATTTAAAAATAAATAATGAAATTAACAGCAGAATAATTTTTATATAGTCTGATTAGTAAACTAGCAAAGGAAGTAATATAATAAAAGATGAAATATATTGTAGGTGTGTAGTGAGTGATCATTTTGCAGTCCAGAACACACCAGACCACATAACATTTTGGCTACATATCCAGACATAATGCCTTGGAGAATAGGCATTTAATAATCCTCCTGTAGGATTATTATGTATATGGAATTTTTGGGCCAGGAATTGAAATGCTGTGGGGAAATAATATATTGTTTGGATAATATACATGATATACATGCACTTGTGTGTGAATACTACAGATGTTCTGCCTATATCCCAGTTTATGAGATTCTAATGAATAAATAATGCATCATATCATGTAATTATAAGTTTGAATCTCTGAAGTATGGCATGCTGAGGGGTGGTAATGGTCAGCAGAAGGTTGTGAAGTATTCAGTGGTGAATTAATTTTTTCCTTTTTCACTCTGCAGGAATCTTAGCCTGGATCACTGTGAACTTTTTGACAGGTAGTTAATTCTGTATAACTTTTCTCTAAATATTAACTTGAGTCTCTTCTGTGGAGGTGATCACAGAGGAACTTACTCTGCCTTGGTTGCCATATCCTGCTTTTCCTCCCTACTGTGGCACCAATTGTAAAGCAGGGAATTGTCTTGGGCAGACTGTTCCAAAGATTGAGCCACACATAGTCAGAAGGCATCTTAACTCAGAAGGTGCCAGAATTGGGATTGGAAGGCACTGGAAAGCTGGTGTCTAATATATATAGGGGAGTGGTACTGTTAATCAAAGAAGGTGAGCAACAAGGTTTTACATTATTTTTCATCCCAGCATGAACTATGCAACTAAAATGGTGTCAAAGGGAATGCAGTGGTGCTTTAGCCCTCTGAGAAGTTCTGGGAATGCAATCTAGTGAAGAGAAAAGAAAATCAGGACTCCAGCAGATACATCTGCAAGTGAATGAAGAGAAATTATAATAGTTGGTTCTGCTCTTACTGTCCTCTCCTAGTGCTCTTGAGCAGCTGTACTGTGCTTACCTGACAGTCTTCTGCAGGAGATAATTAATTTTGTCATTTTTGTAATTTGGGCTGTTGCTGGATGCCTAGAAATTGATCTAGTCTTGTATCTTTGGAGGAGCAATTGGAATCAAGGGAGAAAGTCCCTTGAATCTTTTTGCCATGCATTCTGTTTGCCTACCTTTTTTTTCCCCCTGTGATGTTTTTGTCTTTGAAGGCCATCTCAGCCCTCCTGTATTGCTAATGTGATGCCTTGGTGGCTGCCTGAGCATTCATGTGGTATTTTTCACTTGGGACTGTTCTGAGCATGATGTTGTTGCAGGGCAGCTGTCTGGCCAGAACCAGCATACTGTTGGGACTCTGGACTTGGGAGGAGCCTCAACCCAAATCACATTCCTGCCACGATTTGAGGTGAGGAGTGGTTCAAGGTGTGTGGGTTGGGACAGCATCAAGAGACCTTGAGCACTCCTGTGCTCTCTGATACCATTTTTTTTTCAGCACTAGCACAGGCAGAGCATCTGTGTTGTACAGAACATCTGTATGTATTCCCTTTGACATCAGCACTTGGCAAACAAAGGAGCCTGGATAACAAGGAAGAAAAAAACAAGCAATCAAATGGCTAAAACTAAAGAGAAACAGCTTTTGTTTCCTAGACCCAGCCTGGCAAAGCCTCAGTAATGCAGACAGTCATTTTGTATTCAATAAATGTAGAACATTTCCAGGTAGTATTCTTGCATATTCCAAGAAATGTAGTGTCTTCTCTGAGTTATCCTTTTTTTTCCCCACTGCATTCTGATAGCAGATCCTCACTGAATTTTGGAGGTGGGTGTCTCATGAGGCAAACTTCTTTATAATAGCCAGCCAGTTGTCTTCTTAGCAGTTTCTTCTTATTTTATTTTGAGAATTCCCCTCTCTACCCCTCAGTCTTTCTCTGTTGGATTTGTCAGGAATTCTACAGCTCTTCAGAAACATTTTGAGCTGGGACCCAAATCTACAGTATGTATGCAAAAATTAGATGGGTATGAGAGCATTCTGTACCTTGATACTGTTGGCTTTGTCTCCCTTTCTGAAAGAGTCCTTTGTTTATTTATTTTTTTTTTTTTTCCATGGAAATTGAGATTATCAGAGGGTGTTTGGACACCACAAAATAGATGGTTTTCATATCAGGGTATTTTAGTTCTGCAGTGGTGGGTCATGTTGAAACATGATGTGCAACCTTATCCTGTTCAGCAAAGCCTCGAGTACTCTGCCCTCTGTTTTGTGTTGATAACACCTGCTAAAGTGGGAACTGGACCAAGAGGAAAGGGTGTTGCATGTCAGGGGTTTGGAGAATAAATAGAGATGTGAAGTAGGCTGAACTGCAGCTCAGGATTCAAACATTTCCTTGTAGGAACAGGCCTTGAGAGGTTGCTACTGACTGGAACCAATGGTTTGAATTCTCAGGGCAGTGTGGAGTCAAGATTCATGTTGTTTGCTTGTATGTTATATCTGGACCTTGCCTGTTTTGTAAAGATCATACAAAAAGCACATAAGTCAGTGTGTTTCTGAAGAGTTTGTCCCATCTGACAGAATTAGCAGAGATTTCCTCCTTTGATTTGCAGAGGGTTGTTGTTTTTGTTTGGTTTTTTTTCCTTCTGGTAGCAGTCACATGGTTGCTATTGTATTAATTTTGAACAAAATACTATTACAGATTAATGAAATATAGATTATAAGCAAATAGAGGACATGTGATGTTAATTCCATGGAGCTTTTTTAAGGTAGTGTTATGCTTCTCATGGTGTTACCAAAGTTATAACCAACTGGAAACCAATCATCTGGTGCCTACCTACTGAAGATTTATACATTTCTATGTATAATTTTTTTTTCAATCTCTCCTTTTAGAAAGCTTTTGTGGTGTAAGGTTTAGGAATAAAATTCAAAATTGTCTGGTTGTGTTGGGTCAAGGGTGTGACTGCCATTGCAATGAGATGTAGCTGACAACCAAAACAAATTTCAGCTTGTATTTGTTTAGGAGAAACTCCAACTCTTTCAGCTTCAAGCAGGTTTCTGTCTAGGACTCTATTCCAGTTCTGTTTGGTGATTATTTTTTTTTTTGCTGTACTTGGTTACTTGAATAATTACTCTAGGACTCTGCACTGTTAGTCATAGAATCAGAGAATGATCCTCTCTTGAGACTTTGCTGCTTGGCCCAGAGGAATGCAGTGCTGGATATGAATGCACAGGGCCAGAAGGGATCAAAGAATGATGTCATGAGCAGAGGAAAGACAGAAACTGGGATTGAGATGTCAAGGACTGGAAACAAAGGAATAGTACATGAGCCATAAACTGTTTGAGATTTACAGGACAGTTGGACTGGCAGGAAGGTAGGGACTGAGCACCAGTGGGGTGGAGATGCACAGACTATGAAAGGAAGAAGACTGAAGGTGATGAGACGAGATTAATTCAGAGGAAAGCACTTACACCAGGAGGAAAAGCAGCCCTAGGACTGCTGCTGTGGTCACAGTGTTTTCCTGAGTATCAGCAAGACATTTAACATGGTGAAAATGTGGCCAGTACTTTCCTTTGTATTTTTGATTCTTCTGAGTTCCTGAATTGAGTTGTCTAGCCTGACTTGCAAAATGTCATAGTGCTTCCAGTGCAGCTGATTTTGATGGGAACTCTGTATATACAGACTAGCATTGAAACAGTTTGTAATTCAGGATACCTGAATTTTTCAAAGTATTTTTATCCTGATCTGTTGCATTTCCCTATAATACATTGAAATCACACAGAGATGTATATAAATGAACTCAATGGCAAAAGCTTCAGATATTCCAGCAGTGGGAACTATTGGAAAACTGTTTTCAGAGCAGATGAGAGTGCAGTTAACCCTCTTGGGTATGTCTGGGTTATTACATCAGTTGGTTATTCTTTATTGCATAATGGAAACTAAAAGATGTTTTATTTTGTGTAACTTTTAGGAAACTTTGAAGGAAACTCCTGGTGATTTTCTTACCTCATTTGAAATGTTCAACAGCACCTACAAACTCTATACCCACAGGTGAGGAGCAAAAAGACTTCTGTCCCTGAACTAACCACAAATAGCCATGTCATCCTGTAACCAGGACCATGACTACTAGTTTTCTTATCTTCTTGAAACATTAGCTGAAGTGGGACATGACATTAGTTGACTGGAAACATTCCAGGATCATGGTTTATATCAGTGCAAAGGGCATATTAGGCAGGCAGTGAAATGAAGAGGAAGCTTTATGAGTCAGTATGTTTAAAGAAAAAAAATTCCTATTACTGGATTCAAGCCAAATATTCTGAACCAAGCAGAAAAGTGGATATTGTGCCAGTAGCCAGAACAAAACCTGCTCAGAGATTTGGAAAGATGACCTTTTGTTTTTTCCTTCTTGGCTCTTAGGTGTCAGTGACACATCTCATCAGCAACTGGATAAAAAGTAAAGCCTAGACTTAGGTAAAACAAAAAGGGACAACCACAGGCAGCTGTTACAGACCATGGAGCACCATAGATTCTTGAACCAGTTGGAGGGGATACTTGGTGTGGAATAATGTAATTGTGCTTACTGTGTTAAACCAACAAGGTTTGGAGATCTCTGCAGTAAAATCCAGAGAGTTTACCTGCATGAATTACAGTCCAATGAGAACTTGACCATGTATCATAGACAGTTGGTCTCAGCCTGTTACTAGTAGGGTGAAAATTATGTCAGTCACAGAATATGCTTACTTGACAGCAAAGCTGGCTTAACAGTCCTCCTCTCCTACTGCTTATGTTTCCTGATGTAATTAATTGCTGTATTCTCCAACACAGTCCATTAGATCACTTAAAATAACAGGGACTGGAAATCATCTGAAAAATGAGGGAGCTGGAGGAAGTTAGTTTCATTGTGGTCATTCTGTAAACATTTGCATAGACATGAATAACACAGAAGTGGGAATGAAAGGCCAGTGGGTTTTTAATCTAGCTGTGTTGCTGAAGCCAGCAATGTGTAATGACATTCTCATAAATGCCATTCACATGCTAGCTTGGAATGAGCACAGCAGTCATCTGAGGAGTCAGAGGTGAATTTCACACAAAGGAACAGCTCCTGTTTAGTGGGAGGTTCTGCAGTTTTCCTATTAGTTAGTGTCCAGAGAACAAGTCTTATGAGAAGCAGCTGAGAGAGCTGGAGTTGTCTGGCTGTGAGAAAAGGAGGCTCAGGGGAGACCTTCTCATTCTTTACAACTCCCTAAATTTGAAAATTCTATTATTCTGTTATCTTACAAATCTTTGCAATTCTTTCATTTGTCACTCTTTTAGTACTTGAAGTTGTTATGACAAAGGGACCTCTCTGTTTTAGAGAGGGCAGCCCTGTGGGGAAGAAAGGAAGGAAATTGAGTTTGGGTGTTGCAGGGTTTAGGAAAAGGCTATGGGTGAAGCATGTTGGATGTGCAAGAATGCAAACTGTGATGTCTGACTTTGTTATTTGCAGCTATTTGGGCTTTGGACTAAAAGCTGCCAGACTGGCAACACTTGGAGCTTTGAATATGGAAGGTATGTTCATGTGATAAAACTTCCAAGATACTGAAATAGGGTTGAAGAAGATAGGACAGACTGCAGTGACTGATCAAAAGCCTCAGTCAGAAAAATCATACTGACCAGCTGCCTGCTAAGGTGTGATGCTTTCTTCTGTGGTCCCTCCTTTTCCCACTCTTCTGCTTCCCTGATCCCTTGATTCCCCCTTTCCCTGCCTTTGTAGTAAATCCCATAGTAAATTCTGCACAGTCCCACAATCCCCCTCAATCATTCTGTAAGAAGATTGCTTTTTCTGTGAGACTTGGTCTCACCACAATAATTATGTTTTCTTCTCATCAGTTACAGTATTTCTAGTTGGACCTTTCAAGGGTAGATTCATAGATTCTTGGTTGGAAGGGAGCTAGAAGATCATCTAGTCCAACCCCCCTGCCAGAGCAGGATCACCTAGACCAAGTCACCCAGATTCAGTGGCTCCTGCAGTGGCCATTGATGAGTATTTTAGGAGTTTTTGTTGTCACTTCAGTTGCTTTGAAGCTATCTGCTGTTTGTTAGGGTTTGTGTAGCTGTGTGTTTCATTTATTACCTCTCCTGTTTCTTGGCTTCTGTGGTGAGCAGCCATTATCCAGATATCCTTGTACCATTTATCTCTTATTAACAACTGACAGGCCCAGCTGCTCTGCAGCTTGCAAGACAAAATGGGTTCAACTTTGCCAGAGTGAGACTGGTCCATCATTCTTAATCAGTTTGTGCAGCATCCATCCATTCAGATATCAGTACATTTGCTTAAAGACCTTAATGAAGATCTTTGCAGCTTTTTCTTTTCTGCTTCTGCCTATTGATCAATAACTGTGTTAAATTTGATTGTTTCTGACTCTTTGGGTTTCATTCCAGCTGTGGATGGCCAAATGTTCCGTAGCTCTTGTTTGCCAAGGCAGCTGGAGGCAGAGTGGCACTTTGGAGGAGTGAAATATCAGTATGGTGGCAACAAAGAAGGTAAACTGAGACTTGTTCCTTCTTGCAAGATAAGTTGGTTTTTTTCTCCAGAATCTGAGTTTTTCTTTGGCTGACACTCCATCAGTTACCTTACTTTATGAAGGATACCTGTCCAGTGGACTTGGACTTTTGCAGAGACAAGGAAAAAACTAAAGCTGTCAGAGTAGCTGGTTTGTATTCTCCATTTTCTGGCTGTGATCTCACTACAAGTGCTGCCTTGATAGGAAACACTAAGTGCTACTTTTGCAAATAAGAGCTTTTTCTGAGGCTTTGAGCTAAGGGCAAAAATCCAGGCTATTACTGTACCCTAACTGGTAGGATAAAATATATCTCACTTGTGGAACTAGCTTCTTAAGATCCTGTCTCTAATGCTACATGCAGAGTGTGAAGTTGCTGCCATCAGTGCCTAGAACACACCCCTTTGGTGGCTGATGTTGCATTGCTTTGCTTTACAGTGGGGAACAAGAGAGCCAGATTTAGTGTGTGTGGAGTGGATTGATAAAATTACAGTGTGATGGGGAGGGAAAGTAAGATTTTTAAGCTAGCAGGGGGTAGCAAATGTGAATGAGATTTTGCTGAATACAGAACATAGCAATGAGGGTTTTGCCTGATGTGGAGGAAGCTTTCCACACACCTATGCTAACAGCACAGCACACCATTCAGGTATTGCTATGATCTGTTTTAACCCATTCCCCTTGATGATGGTGATTTAGAGTCATTGCATGCATGCAGGTGCTGTGCTGGAGTACAGAAGGGATATCTAAGCTCTTTTTGCCTCTTCTGATGCTTTAATATCCACTTCTCACCTTTATCATGCTGTTGGCAGTGATTCTTCCATCTCCTGGACATGCCTCTTTGGCTCACCCCATCTGGTTTTTTACCTGACAGGAGAAACAGGATTCAAACCTTGTTACTTGGAAGTGCTCAAGGTTGTCAAAGGGAAACTGCACCAACCAGATGAAATCCGTGGAAGTTCCTTCTATGCATTCTCCTATTACTATGATAGAGCAGCTGACACCAACCTAATAGGTAAAGTGCTTTGGGATCACCTGCTGTGTGTGAAAATGCCAATAAGAAGGTCTAGGGTCAGCTTAGATATAGAACTCAAATACTTTCAGGTCTATTTCAGGTGTTTTTTTTCACCTCTTCCTTTTCAGATTATGAACAGGGAGGTGTTTTGGAAGTGCAAGATTTTGAAAGAAAAGCCAAAGAAGGTAATTGACTCATGGGACTTGGGAAACCATTGTGGGTGAGAAATAACAAAAAGATGAATAGGCAATAGGCATTGCATAATGAGCATTTAACCAAAGTTTATTTAACATTTATTCCACTTACAGCTTCATGTCATATGTACCTTCTATTAGCCAACATTTGTTGCAGAAGAAAGTAATGATGGGGTACTGAGTGAAAACAAAGTTTTGTTACACAAAGTGCTTGCAGCTTCACAGCTATGGTCAGGAGAGAAGAGAAAGAGTCCATAAATGTCAGTACAAAAATGAATGTGCTATGTTGAGTTCCTTCTGTCAAACTCCATCACTCTGAGTTTAGGAGAGCACTGACTTCTCAAGTCTGCTTCCTTATGTCCTTTTTATTCTCTCTAATCATCATGAGGATTAGTAGACCATATTTTTCACCAGAAGATGCTTAATTATATAGCCTGGTTTCACTGGGACAGAATAATGTTCCTGCCATGGTCTGCAGACCATTAGCAGTTTGGAGTGAGCCAGAGCAGCTGACCTGAGCTGGCTACAAGTGGATCCCAGACCATAAACATTTTCAAATGTATCATGTGGATAAAAGCTCTTTATTTTGCTGAGATTAATTTTTTTTCCCCCCTTCTCTAGTCTGTGATAACATGGAGAGGTACAGCTCAGCCAGTCCTTTCCTCTGTATGGATCTCACTTACATCACTGCTTTACTAAAGGAAGGTTTTGGCTTTAGGGACAACACACTCTTACAGGTGAGAAACCCAGTGAAACACCTCAGTGGGAATGTTCAAGATGGGTTGGATGGGGCTTTGCACACACCATGGTCTAGTGAAAGGTGTCCTTGCCCCATGGCAACGGGTTTGGAACTTGGAACTAGATGATATTTAATGTCTCTTGCAACTCAAACCATTCTATGATTCTAAATCCCAAAGCTGGCTTGCCAATTTATCAGACAACATGCATTAGCTATTTTTTTCTGGCTAATTACTAATAAGTAAAGACTCTACTGAGTCTTTTCAGGGTTGTTACACACAGTTGCTGTTACCTGTGATATGTGAATCTAGTTGGGAACAACTTTTTGGTTTGGTTTTTTTTTCCCTTTATAGCTAACAAAGAAAGTGAACAACATAGAGACAAGCTGGACTTTGGGTGCTACCTTTCACCTCCTGCAGTCTCTGGGGATAACCTATTGAACTGTGACAGTCCTGTGGACTTCAGCATTTCTGAAAGGCTAAGAAAGCAAGTTGAAATCTCCAGGTATGTTGTTCAGCTGCCATTGGTCCCAGAGCAGAACATGGACCAAAGCTATAGAACAAGAGATCTTCACCTTTGATTGGCACCATGCACAGTGAGAGTTGCTACAGTCTGATTTCTAATTGTGATTGGCATAAATGATCCAGCAGCTGCCTTCTGACAGTCAAAAGGCCTCAACTCAGCAGAATACCCACAAAGGGCTTGAAGCAGCTTTCACCAGCACGTTTGTACAGCACCCTGTTGCTAGAAGCACAGAGTACCTGGCATGTGTGGCAGACTGCAGACATGTGGCTTCCCCTCCCCTTTTTATTTTCAAGATACCTAAGTTTCCTCATGAGATGTTAAATGCAGAATTTAAAGGTGGCATCAGCAGTCATTCAGAGAAAAATGAAGTGCTCAGAATACAAAGCAGCCAGCTCAGCTAACACATTGCAAGTATGGAAAGACTCCAGTCTTTCAACAAGGAGCCTGCTACAACCACATGGATTGGGCATGGATCTGGGAAAGGTGTTGAGTGTAACTTTCCAAGCATATCTTTAGGCAGTAGACACTTCCTAAGCAGAATGTGCACCTTTCTGCTGCCCTTTACAAGTCTGCAGAGCTACAGTGTTCTGCTGGTTACCAGGCCTGCTGACTTGATTCATTTAGCATGTGGTCATAACACAGTTATGCTGGTCCAAGCAGGCAGCAGGGCCAGCTGTTTAAACTCCACTGCCAAAAGAAAATGCTTGTCATGTTACAACCACAAGAGCACTGGGGGTGAGTTGAAATGGCTTCTCTGACAGCTCACTTTGCAGTGAGAGGCAGTTCTGCTTCTCTGCCCTCAGCAAGGCCCTCCCACAGCCTCCTCCCCTCTGATGCTGGTGCTTCTCAGGTTCTCAGGACCAGTTCAGGACCCAAACTTGAGTTAAATCAGGGGAGAACACACAGAAGTAGCTTTGCTTGTTTATCACATTTAATTTTTAATTGTTTTAAACTTTAATGTAGTGGAGTTGGACCCTGGAATTGCTTTTAATATGTACATCTGGTCTTTGGGAACAGTGCATCCAATGAAGGGTTTGCAGCTCTTCAGGAAACCCAAGACTTGTGTCAGGATAGCACAAAGCTATTTGAATAACAATCTTAAGTGGATCTTGCCACCTCTTTTACACCAAATACATGGAAAGATGAATATTTTAAAATGAAAGATGGATATTTTAAATAAAGCATCTTGTCAGGCTAGAAAGTGAGATCCTGGCTTTCTTGTTTCATTGTCAGTGGAGAACATCAGGAGTGCTCAGGTATCTTGAAGATCTTCAGGGAAGCTTTTGTCATCCACTGGTCTCCCAAGGGACATTTTCCTTTCAGCCCTCTCCAGTCACCCATTTGCTGCAGCACCTTTCCCACTTCTGTAAAGCCCAGGAGTGCCCTCTCTGCCTCCTCTGCAAAGTGGGTTTGAGAAGCATGGGCAGTTGCCAGGCAGGGAAGGCAGCAGGGTGCTCTTGCCATCACTCAGCTTGCAAAGCAGGTCAGAGAGTTAAATTTGCCTTGCTCCACTTCCAGTCAGAAGGGCAGGTTTGAGTGGGGCTGGGTAGGGCAACCCCTTCTCCTGTCTCAGATTTTACTGTGCTTTTGATTGAACACATTCAATGAACAGGAGTCCAAGGGTGGGGGATGGAGCTGCCTGCACCTGTCCCACCACTGACACCTTGAGATAAACTGAGGCTGCTTCTTTGAAATAGGAAATGCCCATCCTGCTTGTATTTGTCTGTGCCTGAATCTGGTTTGAGAACCCTGTGAGAAATTCCTCAAAACTTCTGTTCCTTCCTCACTAGGAGCTTCTCTTTGAACATGAAGAAAGTAGTTGTGGTAGCTTCTCAACCACAACATTTCTTACTCCCTAGCAACTGGAAAAAAAACAGTATTGTGGTCTGGTCTGCACAACAAGGTGACTGTAAATGCATTTCTTTTGTCTTCAGTCAACGATTTAATTCACTTTTATATTCTCAGAGAACAGTGGTTATGAGCCAAGCTGCATTACTCCTGAGAATTTGCTCCTACTCCAGAAGTCATCATCTAGTCTGAGCCAGTGCTATGACAAATTCTTACTAGAGCTGGGGCTGGGAGCCATAAGCAGTGAGGGAAGGTGGGATATTGTGTGGAAGGTGGCATGTTACACATAAGGAAGCAGCAGCAGCATATCTGCCAACTGAACCATCCCTAAGGAGTACTCAGTTTGGTTTTGTCTGAGCTAGAACATGACAGGTACCAGGCAGAGGAGGTTTCTTTTCTGTCTTCTTTGCCTCAGACTCTGCTACTACCAGTGCTAGGTGGGAGCATCTGCTTCTCTCAGTACCAAAGCTGCATTAAATCCAAATGCTCAGGGCCTTCCTTTGTCAGTGGCACAATTCATTAACCAGAGGAAAAGTGCTGCTTGCTGTCAGGGGCTTGACCCTGCAGCCATGAGAGAAACAAACTCTGCTCAAAGGTTTCTTTTGCAAGAAGTTGCAGAATTGAGCCCCTGCTGTTTACATCTGAACTACTCAGGGTGGGTGGGGGACCTAGAAAAGCCAAGTCCTTACACTTACCCTAGGTGCAATGATATTATTTATTAAGTAAAGACTAAGCCTTTTAAGAGGAGAGTTCTACTTGCAACCCTGATTTTTCTCTCCTCCTTAATAGTGTCTTTTAGCCAGTCCCTAACAGGAATATGCCTAATATGAGTGACTGACAAAGCACAAGCAATGGCTTTCTGTTCAAAACTTAAGTTTCTTTCTGTTGTTAATTCCTGATACTGGTCAACCATATGTCTAAATCTTGCCCATGGGCATGCTCACTTAATTTTGTGAGTGTTCTATGTCTAATGCAGGAGGCTGGTGTTTGGAACCTTAAGACAGATGATCTTGAATGTCTATTTTAGTAATTAAAGCATTTTTAACAATATTCAGAATGTTGTGGTGCAGTTTTCTTTCCTAGATATTCTCTTGCATCTCTTTTTCATCAATGAGCCCAGACAACTCCTGTGATAAAAACCTCATTTGAGAGAGATGCACCCCATCCTGACCCCAGCAGGCCTGGCATCATGTAAGTGGACCCATGGTCAAAAAACTGAAAGTCCTGCTGCTGGCACCAGGCTTGAAGCCAAAAATTAATCTGGTGGGTCCTCCTCAGCCCTTCTGGGTTGGTCCCTGCAACAGGGAGGATAAAAGAAAACACTGCCTGTGCTCCTACTCCCCTGACCAGTTGTGTGCAGTCCAGAGCAACTGAAAACTGCTGAATTAAAGCAGGACTGAAAGAAACACACTGAGCAGCTGGAAGTTTGTGTTTAAAATTTCCATTTAAAGGTTGTTTCAGCAGATCTAAGCATAGATTCTTAAGTAAGGAAGGCTTAGATCTCATTTAGATCTCTTCATTGCACCTTTTCTCAGGGCAATGTTCTGTCCCTCTGGCAAAACAAAGTCATAATGACCAAAAGTCTTCACTTAATATTTAAAAAAAACAAAACAACCCAAAATGAGTTCCACTGCTATGTGGGAAACACACCTTCAGTCCTTCAAGTTAAGCTTTTCCTACTATGAAACTAAAATCTCAATGTCTGCAGGGATGAGGCATCAACCACCTTCTTGGGCAAGTGTTCCACCACTCTCCCTGGAAAGAACCTCCTCCCCAGCTCTCATCAAAATCCACTCCTCTCTCACCTCAAACCATTGATCCTTGTCCCTTCACCCCAGGAAACAGCCCCTCTCCAGGCTTCCAAACAGCTCCCCCCGGGCACAGCAAGGTGCTCCAAGGTAATGAACCTAAATTCCCTGGAGGAGAGCAGATGAGACAGAACTTCTGAGTAAAACAGGGGATGATGTAATTAACATACAGCTCAGCCCCTCAGTTTTATTGTTAAATAACACAATTCAAAGATTCAAGTCAGTCACAGTCCTTATAAAGATAATGCAGTCACTGTCAAACTGCTGGTTCCACATAAGACCACAGCTCACTTGCTGGCAAAAGCCATAATTTGCTCCTAAAAGAGAAGAAAAAGGTATTTTGTGAAGTGGTAAAAAGCATACATTCTAGAAAGAGTTATCATTTCCTTCCCTTTGATCTGGATGGCCAACAGTTCTGTCAGCTTGTCCAGCCTTTTCCCTGTACACTAAAAAAATGAAGCTGCAGGATTTCTTTCCTTCCTAAGTAGCTCCCAACAAGTCCTGAGCCCAGGACACAGGTCTTGATTTGGTTTTCTGCTTGAAACAAAGACACAGGGAAAAAAAATAATAAAAAATAATAAAAATACTGAAGCAGCTGCCCTCCTGTCCTCTTTTTAGTGCAACAAATATAGACAACTTGCTAGTGGCAGCTGCTGCATCTGCTCTTCAACTTAGGTAGTGTCATGACTGTGCCCATAGCACAAAGGAAATAGGCCACCTGCATTTAATATGATGGTGACTTGAATTTTTTGAATAAAACATTAACATTCAGAAATAAGGAAAAAAGTCAGATTCTTACTTTGACAGGAGGCAGAGCATTTGTTGCTTGCAATCCCCATGTCCTCAGCAACACCAAGGGAGGCAGCCTGGTGGAGTAAAGTCTCTTCAGCACATCAGTAGCAGCTATTAAGGAGACATTGTGCCTCTGGCGTTCTGTCTCAAACTTTAACAGATGCTTTAAGGAGCCTGTAAAGAGAAAATAGAACACTTGTATTCAAACTGATGCCACAAACAATAGAGCACCTTATCTACACAGCAGGCTCCTTTGAGAACTGAAAACACAAAGATAAATGGTCCATCTTAATAAAGGCCTCCTGCCACAATAGTGCTCTTCACCTCCCCACCTCCTCAACTACCACCCTCTGCAGAGCTTTCATTTAAAGCATCTCTGACAATTGTGGGATGGAAACTGCATCCAAGAATCTTTAATTGCTCCAGGGCCAATCAGAACAGTTTTGCTTCCAGAGGCTTGTGCTCTCAAACACAAGCCAGCAGCAGCTGGCTTCACCTGCATCAAAGGTGATGCTTGTTCTGATGGTTAGCAGTGAAGATTTGTAAGGCTCATTTTCCTGCCACTTCATGGTCCTTACCCAGATCACTCCCGTTGAAAGCTGCTGCACTGAGGTGATGAGCTAAACAGGCAATATCACCAAAGCCCAGGTTTACACCTTGTCCTGCAAGTGGGTGCACTCTGTGTGCTGCATCCCTGCAGCAAGAGAAGACAGAAGAAAGCCCCAACAGCTGGCACACCCCAGAAGGTACCAGTATAACTGTGCAATGAATGCCACCTTCATGCTTTAGCTAGTACCCCCCACCCCCTGCATGCTGTGCTGAGCTACCTGCCTGCCTCTCCCAAGCAAGACAAAGGGGAGATAACAAAAAGCAGCTCTGAAAGGAAAAATTATTAATAGGTGACTAGACAAAGTCCTCACTCAGACCACATGTGGAACAGGTCTTAATTTTTTTTTAAGTGAGCTCAGCACAAGAGGATGTATCACGGGTGTATCTCACAATAAAGTAAGCAAACATCATGGCTACAAAAGAGAAGTGGTAGATCATAGAATAGAAACAGAATCAGGTTCTTTCATGAGCAGACTTACCTGTAAAGGACAATGCCAGATATATGGGTAAGAGAACATTAAAAGTGCTAGAAATTCCATTTGTGTGTGAAATGTAAGATCATGCTTTTTAACATGCTATAAAGCACAGACTGCAACCCAAGCAGAGTGGCTCACAGGAAAGAAGTATTTGAGGTGTAATATGGTACAAACTGGATATCAAACTGCAACTCCTGAAGTGGTTTCTACCCATTTCATCTATGGACAGCTAATCACTGCATTGCACCTCTAAACACACACCCTGCACTCACAGAAGGGCTGCTGGTGGAGACCTTACCCAATGAGAGCCAGACGGTGCTGGACATACTCTGTGGCATGCCCCATGCCCAGAGGGAAGGAGGCTCTGCTCTCTGGATCCACCTGGGCCACACTAGGGGGCAGCTGCCTGGCTGTGGTCCCCGAGGGCTTCAGCACTGAAATTGCAGATCTAAACATGGCCCCAGCAGCATCAATGAAGTCTGAGTGGTTGATGTTGCTCCACTGAAAAGAAGAAATCTTTAGAAGTGAACCCAAAGCAGACATGGAAAAGAATCCAGTTGAAAACAGTTCCAAAGACTGAGTTTTAACCACTTGAAGAAAATGACACAGTGGAAGAACTTTATCTTCATTGCTGCAAGACATACAAGTTCCCTACTATGATGAGCTGACCCTTACTACCTTCTAGAAATGTAGTTCACCTTCTTCTCTGACTTCCAGAACTAACATAATTCAGCCCCAAGGCATCACCCTTTCTTTGCTCAGTGCCTTTTTAATACCACCCTCACCAGAGGAAGAAACTTCACAAGCCACCTCTCCACTGTCCTTTAAGCTGTAGGGTTCCACTGTATTTCTCATGCTTACAACAAAGTCAGCCTCTTATCTTCCACGAGGCTGATGATACTCACAAAGGCAGAGTTGATGCTATCCACAAAACTTTCCTCATCCATGGCAAGAAGTTCTGATGCGTGTTCATGAGATGTAGACCAGACCAGAGAGCTGGCAGTGTCAGAGAGCTAGTTTAAGAGAATGTCAAAGTGTAAAGTGTAAAAAAAAAAGCAAAATTAACTGATCAGTGCAAAGATTCCTGGGTGACTTGGTCTAGGTGCCCCTGCTCTGGCAGGGGGGTTGGACTAGATGATCTTCTAGCTCCCTTCCAACCCCTGACACTCTGTGATTTCCCCATTGCTCTGCCCCACATCAATCCACCTGCACATTACTCTTTCAGCTCAACTTGCCATGTGTAGCAAATCATGAGGATAAAGTGAAAGGGCAGGGGAGAAAACCAGACACAATAACTAAAAAGTAAAGGGCAGATGGACAAATTCTTGAAGAGATAGAACCACACAGAAAGGCACAGGCAGAAATAAGGTTACTAGAAAAGAACAGACAAAAAAACCAAACCAAACCATAACTAGAAAGGACTCCTCTTACTGGAAGAAGGGCAATGGGCCCTGTGGGAAGGAACCTCTGCCATGCCACGTTATTGTCTGTAGCCTGTAGTGGAAAGAAACAAGTGGACAGTAATGAACTAGTGAGCTGGATCACCTGCTTAAGCTGTTCTGCTGCTTATGGAAGAGTCAATGAGCAGAATTTCACCTCAGACAAATGCAGAGTTGCCACTACAGCTGACTGGTCATACTGGTGCTCAATGGTCTTAATTTCAGCTTCCTTCCTGACTACAGAGTTATGACCATCTGCACCAACCTGCAAAACAGATACAAAGCAACCTCTTCAGCAGCTCCTACAAGAGCAAATGTTCCAATCTACAAACCTCTGGCAGCACACACACTTTTTCTTGTTTATTTGGGGGGAAAACAACAAAAAAAAAATAAATTCAATTTCTCCAAAAACCAGAAGAGGTAGCCCCTTCTCTCTGTTCTTGTCCAATTCAGCACAGTATGCTGGCACCAGGTACACAGGCTGTGCTGTTCCCTGTGCATCTCTGCTGTGCACCTCAGAGTCAGCTGCTCCCCTCACTCAAGCCCTCCACGTATGCACAGCAGCACACACAGAATCAGAACCCACTGCAGTGGAAAGGACTTGGGTGCCAAGATGATGTCTGCTGAACACAAATAAAAGTTGAGTTACCAGCAGTTTGGTCTGAAGTCTGCGTCCATCTGCTAACTCAATTTGGACCCAAGGGCTGGTGTCAGAGCTGGGAGAGGGAAGGGGCCAGGTATAGCCAACTGCTCTGCTCCCATAGAAAACCTCCACACGGTCTGATGGGAACACAAAGTACCATGAGCATGACACAGAACATGAAAAAAAAAGGAAACATCACTTCAACAGCAAAGGCCACACGTGTCTTAATGGCACTGTAGGAGCTGACCCCTACTGTTCTCAAAGCACCCTGAAAAAACTCTTTGTCACTGCAGGGTATGCTCTGGATAGAACCACACAGATCTTGTCAGAAGTCTGGTGTTGGAGAGACCATGTTCTGGAGAACTGCACACACAACTGCTTTCTTGCTCTGTAGACTTCAAAGAGAAATTTCCCCCTCCCCTCCCAGTTCAAGAATCTGCCTGTGTCTCAGGGTTACTGGCTAAATGAATTCTTTTTCTCCACCTCATAAGTTAGCATACACAATAGAAGGCAAATAACTGAAAGCTCTCTGCAGGAAATAAAATATGAAAGAAGTTGTGCACTACCTGCTACTGCATCTAACTGTTTTGTGAGGGCAGACATAATGACATCATTCTCCACTATGTAACCCATGTCATCTAAGTCATCTTTCTCAAAAACAATCATGGCTTCTGAACAAGCATCCCACACCTACAAAGAAAAAACACATTACATGAAGCTACATGATGAAGAAGTGCTGTTCCTTTCAAGGACTATGAATATATATAAATATGTATTTCCTTAACAGGAAAAGGATGTGGCAATCCAGAAACACAGAAGTAGAGGACATATCCCAGATTGCCATCCATTCCCAGCTACTCAAGTCTATCACCTCATTCCTTCCATCTAGATTCATCTCAAAAATGGCAAAGAAAGTCTTTTATCTCTGCTTTCCTATTATATAATTAACATATAAAGCTACATCTTTTTGTAGGTTAAGCCCAGCCTGCAGCTCAGCCCCACACAGCTGCCTGTTCACTCCCCAGCAGTAGGGAGAGAATCAGAAGGGGAAAAGTGAGAAAACATGGGCTGATACAAAAGCAGTTTAAAAGGTAAAGCAAAAGCCACATGTGCACAACAAAACAGGGAGTTCATTCACTGCTTCCCAACAGCAGGCAGGTGTTGAGCTGTCTCCAGGGACACAGGGCTCTGTCACACATAACAGTTACTTGGGAAGATAAACCACCATAACTACAAACATCCCCCCTCCTCCTCCCCCCAGCTTTCTAGGCTGAGCATGGCACTGTGATAAGGGACATTTCTTTGCTCATCTGGGGTCAGCTGTCCCAGCTGTGCCTCCCTCACAAATTCTCTTGCATCCCCAGCCTACTCACTGATGGGATGGTGTGAGGAGCAGAAGAGGCCTTAACTCCGTGTAAGTGCTGCTCAGCAATAGCTACAGCACCCCTGTGTTAGCAACAGTTTTCAGCACAAATCCAAACCTCAGCACCATGCAAGCTAGTGTGAGGAAAATTAACTCCATCTCAGCCCAAACCAACACACTCCTTTGCCTTTGTTTTTGTCTTTCCTGACTAGCACCCATGACTCAGTACCTACAGCTTCCATTAGGAATCAACCATTCCTCCTGGAACATCAAGACTCTGAGGATGGGTTAATTCTGAGTAGGTTTCTACCCCCAGAAAAATAACAGGAATGATCACAAGCACGACCCACTCTATGCCAAAGGGAAAAAGCCCTTTGGATCATGAATGTAAGCAGTTCTGAAAGTTGAGAGTGGCCAGACACACAGAACATTTGCAGTCCTAAGTAACCCACCTGCATTCTCCGGAAGGGTTTGAGTCTCAGGCTGCAGACATGAGCCCAGGCACCAAACCCTGGAAAAGGACACAGATACATGGAGATAAATGTTCACACATGACACTGAGGACCAAACAAACCTGAAGCTCACTCTGCACTCTGCTCATCACTCCCTATCAATGGTCAGACTCAGCTTGCATCATCCCTACACAGGGCTGGGTCTGCCTCAACACTTTCACAGCTTCAGCATCACTTTATTTTCCTGTTAACATAAGTCAGTAGAAAAGAATCAAGAGCTTTCCATGAACACTGTGACTTAACAGTCAATTGTCATTGTCCTGTCACTAAAAAGACACAGAAATTTACAGCCATCATTGCTTCCAACATTCCTTTACCAATAAGGAATCAAGGCTCAAATCTCTTTCAACTAAAAATTAATCCTGAGTTACCAGACTAAAAAGCACTGTGTGCTTCTTTTGTGAACAGAACAGTCTAGATGCTCTGGAGAACACCTTGAAACCTTTCAGTGGCCTTATCACAGAATGTTAGGGGTTGGAAGGGAGCTAGAAGATCATCTAGTCCAACCCCCCTGCCAGAGCAGGGGCACCTA
>JAOEGS010021321.1:159041-171721 GCA_025447755.1 Corythornis vintsioides | reverse complement strand
TCTAGATGAATTGTCAATCAGATGCCCTATAAATGCTTCCCCCCTCCTGAAACGTTACAAGCTCTACTGAAGATGCTGACTTCTTATTTCTAGAGCTCATCTACACATTTCCCATCACCAGGAAACTGGCTATTGAGTGTGCAGCTAGCAGCAGATGAGCCTGTCTTATCACCAGCAATGTGACCAACAGCATCAAGACAGAGCCCTCATTTAACTGCTGCTCCTATACAGAGAGAGAGTGTGAGGACCAGGGTGTGGTCTGCCCTCCTGCAGAGCATCCTGGGGGCACAGGGCTGCCTTCCCAGCAAACCCACCTGGTACACAGGCTGAAATCTCTCCAAGTCTTTGGCTCTTTATTGAGGCTACAAACTGACTGGGCTTCTTACAGGAGCAGCAGCACTTCTCTTTCATGCCTTTCTGTCTAGAGTGAAAGCCAACAAAAATAACTAATTGTTCTGTAGGGGAAGAAAAAAAAAAAAAGTTGTTTCCAGAAGAGCAAAATGCTTCTTTGGATCAAACCTTAGTAACTTTGGGTTTGTTTCAGCTCACCAACAAAGCCCAAAAACCCAGCTGGTGTAGGAGTTGGTGGCAAATTTAGGGTCACACAACCTAGAAACCAAAGTCACCTGGTAGAAGAAAATAAGCCTGAAATAAACAGAGCTAAGACTTCCTTTTTTTTGTTTGTTTGTTTTTTTTTTAATTTGTTTGGGTTTTTCTGCTTGTTTTGTTTTCTCTAGAATTTTAAAGGAGTAGGAAGATCTATTTACATGTTATTTTGGAAATAACAAGGAGGTAAATCCTGATCTTATCTGGACTGCTGGCAGTTGAGCATAATGCTGCTACACTTAATGTTTAACTTAAAAACTTGAGAACTTAAAAATACACGTTTGAAAACTAATGGTAATCTATTACTGAAGCAAAATTAAGAAGTCTTTCAAATGAAAAGAACTTTAATTGCACTATGTAACAAAACACATGGGAATTTGTTGTTGCAATAGGAAGCCATTTTTAACTTTTAAATAAAAAAAAATAAACCACAAGACCTAGAAATGAAAAAGCAAAGAAATTGTCATCTCTGATATGAAGAGCAATCCAAGATAAGATTCTTGCTATAATTTAGTACCATAAAATAAGCAAATTAAATGGGATATGAGAGATATCATGGTGTTTTTTTCTGATTCACACCCTGCTCTGACACAAAATTTCAGTGGTAGACCAAACACAACTCACAAGAACTAAATTCCTGACTGCTGAAGAGTTAACAGCTTTACAGCAGTGAAAATTTTATTTCACCTGTTTGCCATGAACCATGACCTTAGCTCTTTCATCACAATCTCTTATCCCTCTCTGCATAATTATCCCCCCTCCCAGGAAAAATGGACCCTGTCTTCCTAGGATCATGAAACAGAGGTCAAGGGATAGGTGGAAGTCAGAGGATAAATCGAAGGCCCATGTTCTTCACTCCAGGCTGGTCATAGATTTTTTTGATTGTGAATTATTTTTATAATTTATATTATAATGTGAATTATTTTTATCATTTATATTTCTTCATTGTGAATTATTCTGCTCAAACACTTCATCAACATGTGAGAAACCCCCCAAAAAAACTAGTTAGGACAGGACAAACCAGAACTGCAAGTACAGATTGCTCCAGATTATTCAGACTCCAGCCCCTGAATCATAAACCACATTCATGGTTTTGGCCCCAGCCCCTCCAAAAAAATATGCAGAGGTGCCTCTTCCAGTGAGGCTCAGTTTCAATTAATCCATAATTACAGTAGTCAGTGCTTCACTATGAAGGATCCTTCTTAACTACTACTCAATTTAAACAACAGCAGCATTAAGAATTTCCATGTGCAGCAAAACACAACCAATTATAATCAACACTGGAAAATTCTAATTTGCATTCGACATGATTAACTAGGTGAGAAATTACCCTTATAATAACATTCAATAGGAAGCAATAACATCTTCAGTAAGTCATGCTCAGGATGTAGTCACCAAGTTTCTGTTGCCTCGGTGTTTAAATACCTGACACAAGGTTGAAGATCCAGCACCCAGACCACAGAGACCTAGGATTTTTTGGGTAGCCAAAGCATCTGTGGCACTAAATTCTTGCAAATGAAAGATTTCTATCATCTCTTACTGCTGCAGAGGATTAGAGGATTCAGAAGAGGGAGGCAAATCCTAGGAGCAGACTAAACAGTCTATGGCACAAAATAGACCTTTCATTCTGGACTCCTAAGTGCCTTGTTTGGGAAAGAAAGATTAATTCAAGTATGCTCTTGATGTTTTGACAGCCTTTCATCTTAACATCAGGAACTGAATTTTCTGGTTACTTTTGAAAACTCCTCTCCAATTTTAAGGCCACCTTCTGTCTTGCTTCACTTCTACCAAAATGGTTTCATCTCACGTGTGTCTGCTGAAGGGTCTGTTCACTCAAAGGTATCTTGCTGCAGCAGCTTCTCAGCCTCACTTGGGAAGTGATGAGGTTGTTTTTGTGAAGCAAACAGTCTCCTGTGGATCCAGGTATTCTCCTTGATGCACTCTTAGCTATCCTTGCTGTATCAGTGGGTCACAGATCTCATGTAACATGGAACAGGAACTGTTAAATCAGCTTGCTAAGCTTTGAAAACATAGATAACCCTAAAAAAAAAACACCCTAGTGGATATTTTGGTAGTTTCTGGGCTATTCTTTGCAAAACCAGAACAAGATGATCATATATTATATGATTATCATTATAAATATGATAATATATATGATATATATAACATTATATTTCACCAGGCAACAAATAGAGAAGGTGAAGAGAAATAAGTGACAGTAATAAAGTTTTATATGCCCAGTGTCATAACTGTCACTGCTTCAAAGAGCTGACAGCAACAATCAGTCCCATGTGAGAAGTCTCTTGACAGGGCAAAGACATTGAGAAAACTCTCAGAATTTAATCCAATACACTGTAGTTTTTGGTGTGCTCTGCTTTTGTATAGCATTGGTAATAGTATTTCTTCACACTTGCACTCTGTGGCTTAAAAAAAACATTTTCAGAAACCTTCAGAATGGAAGCTGGCCCCAGTGAGGTTAACTCAAGTTTAGTTGTTCAGTTTGAGAGTGCCAGAGTGCATATTTATAATCTTCTCATTTTCTGTTATCGTGCATTCTTTTTCAGACTTCCCTTTTTTTTCCATTTAAAAAGTGCTCTTAGGATAACAAAGCAAACATCCAGTGGATACAGAAATCTGACAAAGAATTAGTCTTCTTCTAACAGAATCCAGACCACTAAATTTTTCATTAATTAGCATTTCTCAGAAAGTTACTGATTAGCCTCCCAGCTGTTTCTAACACTTCAGTCTGAAGCAGCCCTATAACTACAAAAACAAGTTTTCATATTTTTAAAAGCTCATGGCTCACAGGTTCTAGTTTTTATGCAGGCCAAGCTGTCCAGAAATAAACTGGATAAAAAGTGAGTAAGGAAATCAAAGGCACGTTGCATAAGGAACCACTTCAGAAACCACAAATGAGAAAAAATAAAAGTTTAAACCACTGTAAAACTGTCCCCACCACTTCTTGATGAAGGCCTGGTTTTTTTACTGGCAGTCCTAATCCTTCTAAGGTTAAGATACTTTTAGTAGAATACATATATGTGCTTATATCTTCAGTGTTGCTACTGCAGATAAAAGATAATATTGGATCCAAAAAAGCATTTTGGACTGTGGATAATTCCCTGGTCAGTAGACATGCATTTCTGCAAGAACAAATGTAGTAAAACAAAAGAACAGGCAGAATCTGTAAAAACAACACGTGACATCACAATGATCCCATAAAATGCTCTCTCTACATTAGATTTGCTCACAATATTATCATTTCCTATCAGGGCAGAGGAAAAAAAAAATGAGTCAGAAACCTGCTCATTTTCTGGTCCAAATGTAAGGCCCATTTCCCTGACCTTGCCTTCATTATTAAACACACAGCAACATGCATATTTAAAATAACAAATTACCAGGACACTTCACTGCACACACTTACATCCCTGGGGAGGAGATGAGAGAACAAACAACATGTGACAGATGTTAATCACATAGCTTAATGCACTATTGGAAGTGGGTCAGCAATAGAAATGAAGATCACCCCATTGGAACCATAACAGGATGGAATAGAATTAGAATAAATTGTAACGACCCATAATGGCACAGGAATATGAATAATGGATTTGTTTTGTTTCTGTTATATCAGAAAGTTAATTTTGAACATGGATATTTGGTGGAAGGTAGCCTCTCTTATCTAACCAGCTAGCATCAGAATCAATATTTAGCTTTGGAGATAGCAATTAACTGACATATTATACATGGAGATGTGGTTAAAATCAATCAGATAGCAAAAGGGAGTAAGAGCTTAATTGATCTTCTTAATTGCATTTTTCATACACATGCCCTTTGGATGGTCATTTTCATAAAAACAGAGAGCAAAACCAGGCAGTATCTTTGGACATGGTAAGGAAGACCTTAATAAAAATACATCTAACCTTTTTTTTATGGTAATTTATATTTAGTGATCTCTACTCTGTTCAGCATCTGTATCAACTGCAGTATTATGAAAGGAATAAGAAATTGCAAGAACTTAGAACGTACCCTAATGATTTTTAGTTTTAATTAAGAAAGAGGAGTGATGTACTTAGTAGATAATTAAATCAGGATTCCAGAGGCAGGAATTCATTCTTAGTGACTACAAAAGGCCTCATAAGCAGCACTGAGACCCTTTGCTAAGGCATTAACAACAGTGGATCATAGGGAGGATTAGAAGGATGATGGTTTTATGTCAAGTAATTTTCCTCAAATTAGAATTCTAGACAGCACATTTTATGCTTACCAAGCTCATCTCCACCACTGCAGCTACATCCTTCCAGATAATAATGACTTTTGCTCCTTTGACTCACTAGAATTTTAATTTCAGTTAGCAATCTGGATTCAGGAATATTTTTCATGTTTGCTTTCTGAAGTTTCCTGGTTCAATGTTGTGCTCAAAAGGCCACTGATGCCACTATTTAGTCAGGTCCTGAAGGCCTTGCCCACAACTTCCCTGGGAAATCTCACTCCAAGTTTAACCACCCTCACTGCAAATTCCTTCTTTTTTCCTTCAATTCAGCATTTCCCTTCCTGCAGCTTGTGGCAGCTGCCTCTTATCTTTTTCCTGCACACCTCCGAGAAGAGTCTGGCCCCACATTCTCTATCAACCTCCTCTGTTTAGGCTGATGAAGTAGGCAACAAAATTCCTCTAACCTTCTTTTGTTTTTCAGACTGAATAAATTTCTGAGAAAACCTTCATGCAGCAGCCCCCTAAGCATTTAAGTGGTCTTCTGGTAGACATGCTCCAGTTATCTATCCAAGGGATTCTAAGCAGGACATGGTGCCTGAGATGTGGCTACACAAGTTACAAGGAAAGAGCTAGAAGAATTCTGAATATGTCCATTCAGAAGTTCACATTTCATGGTTTGACTAAAATGAATCGTAACAGAAACTGAAGCAAAAGAAACCTTAATTTTGAAAGTGAGTCCCTGTCATGCCATGGTTAAGTATTCACTACAGAACTGTTTATATCATTTAAATCTTTGGTGTCTTATTTTCTATCAGAGTTTGGAAGTAGATTGAAACTATTCATATTAGTCCCAGTAACTCCTGAGAAAAATGTCAAAACAAAATGTCCTGGAATTCAAGAGGGATTATAAATACCCTGTGGGATGAGATAGGGACTATCCTGAGCTTTAGCTATCATATGTCAAATGTTACTTTCTAGTGGGTTTGAAATGTGTTATTTCTCTTTTTTTTTTTTTTTAAGTCCAGGACTGGCATAAGGAAAGTGTTAAGAGGGTAGGAATGGCTCAGGTTGTTTAATCATAGTGCTCTATGGGGTTCATAAAGGGAAAGAATGCATCCACTAACAATAACATGAACACAAAACCTCAGATACCAACAGGAAAAATTCTGGAGAGCAGGTATGAAATCCAAATCCAGTTTTGTATCCAAGGATAGCACTGACACTATGGATTTTAAAGAGAAGGATTTTTCATGTTTCACATGCCAAGTCCCTCATCTGCCAGTATCAAAGTGGGTGCAAGCTGTCAAGTACCAGTCTTAGCAGTGTTCAGTTATTAAATTCCTCTCAGTCCAACACTTCAAATATTGTCTTTCTTGAGGTTGTGTCAGAAGGTGCTTAGATCTGGTGTCTGGGCTGGAACTCACTTATTCTGCTTTTATTCACACAGTTGCATGAATACTAGACAGAACACAGCTCACATGCAAACCTGACTGAATAAAAATCCCTGAGAAGATGGTCACTGGCTCTAACAGGAGGATATGAGAGAGGCTGAACCATGTCTGTATTGAAATAAAGCACATTTTCATTCTTCTATCAGGGTAATCCCACAAATCACTTTATAAAGATTTCCCAAAGAAAAGCCATGTGGGAGACTAATTGTAAGCATAACACACTAGCTGAGAAGTTTAGAGGAAGGAGTTATAACAGTGAGAGACACATTCCAACTCATAACAGCCCTGATCCCCAACTAAATTAAATGCAAATAAAAAAGAATCTCTCAAAAAGAAATAGCTTCCATCAATGTTAAACAAGCAATTTAGGATGAAATTAAGAGCTTCTAGAAGACTATGAATATTTTTACTGATTCAAATATTTCAACCAATAAAGATAGTATCTTCTCTCTGTTTTACTCTGGCATTCTTATGAGTGGTGTTGGTGGATGTTTTCACTAGGTGGTTTTCTGCCAATAGTTTCAAGTAGTTTAAGAAGCAATGCTCGGAAAAGCAATAATATTAAAAAATATAATAATAAATATAGAAATAAGCTGAAAAAAACACCTCAAAACAGCATGTCTGAGATGACAGCAGGTGGTTTATTCAGAAGTCATGGCTACCTGCTTGCAACAAGAAAGATGATGGGAGGGAATTGATGAAGCAGGGGGCAAACTGAGCTGGCAATCATGAACTTGGTTGTAAAAACATGTGGCTTTGGTTAAACTCATTCAAATCTCTTCTGTTGAGAAAGCAGCAGCATTTGTGGAATCAGTGAAAATACATTTTATTGAACTTGTGAATTTGTAAGAACCTGTGAGAACTACAGTTTCTCATTTTGCATATTAACAGGGGATGTTTCCACCATGTCTTCAGCATCTCCCCATTGCCTCAAAATAGCATGTAAATTCACCTGCTGCCTAATAATGAATCCCCTTTGAGCTAGCTTTGCTAGGTGGTGTGAGCAATTCTCCCATCATTCTCTTACCATGTGATCCTCTTTCATATTACAAATTAATTGTCCTCCTCTTTCTGATTACATATTAAAATATCTCTCTCAAAAGAAAAAATAAATTAAAAATCAGGGGAATTGTGTGCAGCTTAAGTAGATAAGAATTCTGTAGCTTTATACAAACCAGCTCTAATACTGAAAACATAAATTCTTGGTAGAAAAGAATCATCAGTAGCGTCTGAATTTTAACAGTTACCCAGAGTTTTCCAAAGAAAGACCCATTAAGTAAAAATAACATACTTTAGAAATATGCTTTCAAATTAAAATTAAAAACAAGTTATCCAAATATGTAGCTGGAGCACCATGACATCAGTGAATGCAATACAAACTTACCTAGATAAAGGCATGACTCAAGGTTTACTGAAGAGGCTGCCACTAGGTTTTCATCTTTTTTCTTAGCACCTCTGGTAGCCTAAGGCAACAGGAAAGACAGATTCAAGCACAGGACTTCACCACGATGTCTATTTGTCTGACATTACAGAAATAATAGGTTAGCTGTATTCTAAGGTTCTCTAGTTTCCATTGCCAGAAAATGAAGCTTTCTCAAGTGCTCTTCATCAATCAAAACACCATGGAAACACAAGGAGGTATCCAGGAAAAAACAGACAATTGGATCCCCTCAAACTTCTGATTGTTATCAACACCATCAGACTGCTTTATTTCTCTTGATTTTGTTTTCTTCTAAAAGATTTATTTTTACTTTCTCGTCCACTGTCTGCTCTTTGTGGGAGAAGCTTCTCTACAGCATTTATGTTACCTCTTTACCACGTGTGAAGTAAAGCCTTTAGTTTTCCATACCTGAGTCTCACCTTTCTCAGCTGGAAATCAGCATCATTTTACTGTCTTCTAAAAGGTAATGGGTCCAGACCTGGGCTTTTGAGACTGAGGAAGAGCTACTAATGAAATAGACAGAAGACTTTTTTGAAGAAAACACTGTGTATCATTCACATTTTTTAACTCCAAAAGGAAAAAAGGTACAATACCAGTTTAAAGTGCAGTGTTTGGACCTTCTATCCCTTCTTCTGTGGAGAGACTTTACTGACAATCTCCATAAAGAAACTGAACGACAGAGATAAGAATCACATAACCAAAAGGCAAACATCTAGACTTTGTCCACAATCTGATTTATTTTAATGTAGTCATTGCATAATTGCTTGCAAGTATCTTTGGAGTTCTTGCAGCTCTAAGATTTCTATCCCTCTCATTAGATAGCATTCAAGAGATACATAACAATCATAAAAACTGATAACAAGAAGAACAAAAAACACTTCTCGGGGAAATTTGTTGATGATTTACAAACATGATCTGGTGTTATTTATTATTGCACAAATTTAAAGTGAATTATAGTCTAGTGATGTTGAACAAAGTGTTCTTCCCCTACTTTTCAGATACAAGATACTTGCTGCCTTGCATTTTCTCCACCTGCTGGTGTGAAATGCACTGGATTCAATTCATTTAAAAGTACTCACCCTTCCTTTGGATACTAGAAATGGAGCCTCTTCACCTCGGAACCTCTCGAGGTTTTTTTAAGTGAATTCCTATGTGGACTTGTGTTTGAATGCCAAGCAAACTGTTCTGGAGATAAGACTGCAACTAACTTTTGGCAATGACAATATCTGGCCTTTTGAAGACATGAGAGTTTCTCCATGTTGGGGTTTTTGCTCAAATTCTGTAACCATTATATGCAAGGTAAATCAATTAAACCTGCTGCTTTACATTAATGCTAGAAGATTCCACCTTTCACTTATGTCCATTTATGAAGCAATTGATTGAGGTGAAAACCATCAAGCCTGAATGGGGTGTAATTAATTGTAGGAAAAGTCTAATAAAGTTCCAGCCACATGTTGAGGCAAACTCAGATTGTTTCATGTGACTGAAAAGCTCTGCTATCATTTTAAGAACACCAAATCTGGGAAATCCAAGATGCATTTTTCACAGCTGCAAGGAACACAGTTATATTCTACATGGCACTACAGTGTGCCTTGCACAGGGCAGCACAACTCCCACTGAAGCCCACAGCACTACATTTTCTCCTTTTCTATCTCTGTGATAGGTCAGATTCTCAACTGATATAAATCAGTAAATTCCATTAAAGTCAGTGACAAGCTGGACTGATTTACACCATCTGAATGTTTGGTCTGATCTCTTTCCTGTCTTGCAGTGATTGCATGGCTGACTGATAATGGTTCTTTGAAACCAGTTGCTCTTTCAGCTCCTTCAGCTTCTAGGCACACTGCAATGATGGACTCACATTGCTCCTCTGCCCATGAAGTCATGAGGCAACATATCTCCTTGAAAGGGAAACAGATGTTATTTGTGGCCCAGGTTTTTCTGCTCAGAGACAAGAGAAAGCCCTGGCCACCCATTGCAGTGGTAGTGGCTATGCTAAGGCTCTCTAGATGTAAAGAACCAGGACTAGGGAACCACACCTCAGCCCAGCTGATGCTCTCAGATTAGGTGACTAAATCCAAGCTGCAGAGAGTGAGCCACTAGAGGACTGAGGAAATAAATGTATGATATGCTGCATGCTCTCTCAAATTCTGTTGCTCAGTATTCAGACAAACAAATGGTTGCAAGAGAGGTGAAATCATCTTTGCCTTTTACAGTTTGTAGCTCCATCAATCCAGTGCAAAGCCATTTGTAACACACAAGCTGTTTGGGGTAATGAATCATTAATTGAAAAAGTAAACACACAGCACTACTATAAGAATGCTGGAAATGTTTTTGTTCATGTTCAGCATCCTTTGGGAACTTCTTGTACTTAGATTACATCTCGGGAGGAATATTTTCACCCTTCAAAAAAAAAAAAAGGAAAAAAAGCAGTCATTTATTTTGAAAGCTACAAACACATTATAATGGTGCTACTGGAAAGGAAAACGTTGTCACTTTTCCTTCTTTTCCACTTCTTTTATGTCAAGAGCCAGCAGCAGTATCAGCATCAAAAAAGCAACAGGAATTGATTGCATCTGCCTCAGCATGAGTCACTGCCACTGACGAAGTTTGATGGGAGCCAATGTCTGCTGACATCATCCTGGGATGAAGGTGATGCTGAGAGGATTGCAATGGCAGTGTGAACACCCCAAGACTGCTAACGTGGTGCTGATGACACTTTCAAGACAGTCATTTCTTACTTGGATCAGTTTTACCCAGAAAAAACAGACATGTCCATCACCAGTCACACCTTTGGGTGGTCTATCACTTGCAAAAGTAACTTGACATGTTAATGACAGTAATTGTAAGAACAAATATTCACAATCTAAGCAAGATCTGCTCCATCAAGAGTGTGACAACGTTCATTGGCCAAGTTCTTTCTGCCCAGCAGCCCTCGGTCTTTCTTTGCCTGCTACCCAAGGTTATGTGCTTGCATGTGTATTGGCTAAAACATATCACTACCTATCTCTGCTCTTGACAAAACCCTCTCCTCTTGCCAAAAAAAGCTCCTGAGCTACATTAAAGGTTATATAGGGAGGTAAAGAAAAACAGAAAGGAAATTAAGACCATCAATCTTCCTCAGAACGTGTCATATATTTTTAAGTAATATTTTTTATCTTTTCACAGAAGGTTATTTGAAGAGAGGGGCTGGAAGAAGAGAAGGGGGAAAGAAAGGGAAGGATCATCATGATTTTTCCAGATAAACACTAGTGAAAGTACACTTTCACTTTTAAAGTGCAAATATACCCTCCCAGTATTGCTTTTGCAATACAGACATGACATGTGTTTGTCTTGTCCTTTAATAGATAACTCGTTTCATCAGCTGGTAAAAGAATATTGCCAGGTATTTGTTTCATTTTAATAGAGTATACCTCAGAATAAATCAAATGGGATTTTCCATTCTTTAACACATCATTAAAAGTGAGGCAAAAGATAGGGAAATAATAGTTGTGTTTCTGTTAAAACATCCTTAGCTCAAACTACCTCTGCCTCACTCTCTCCCATAACCTCCTCCTCAAATACCACAGATACTTTTCCCTGATGTTTCTGATAGACACAATAAAAGGCTTGCCAACCAAACAACCAACACAGAAAAATGAAGCTTTTGCAAAAATATTTCATTAAGAATTTCACTACCATCCATTTCTTGCTTGAGGTCAGTTTAACACACACTCCAAAGAAAAACTGATGCACCACATCTCTTCAGTGAAGCAGCATATCATTCCAGCAGACCAGACCTCAGAATTAGGAGACCTGCTCCTTCCTTTCAGTTTGTCCTTACTCCAGAATGGAAGTAACCAGTAACATGGCATGATGGAATTCAGCCTTTCTGAACAGGCTCTGAGCTCAGCACAGCTACTACGTGTTAAGGACTCACTAGGAAATTGCCCTCAAAGCAGGGTGAACAATGTGCAAGCTCCTTCACTAGGACCTAGCAGCTAAAAAGCAGCTGCCATCTTGCAGGTGTTTGAGAAGACTGGCAGTGCTGGGCAAGATGAATTTTATGGAAGCTGCTTTAAATCTGGACTGTGAGGACTGAAACATCTGTGTCCTGAGGTTTAAAGAAAGCCTGGGTTAAGAAGATGTTCTTCCACTGCCATGTCATAAGACAAATTTTTGGCCCCTAGAAGTTATAATTTTTTATCAAAGTACCTAACTGATAGGAAGGGCTCTTCATGTACTAAGCAAGCAGCACAGCCCATGACAAATCCAGAAGACATTACTTTGTTCCTTGTATGAAAACTAAGAGCTGGGTAGAGAGCTGTGCAGACTGCTGCTCGGTCAGCTAACAGTACATAGAATTTCTGCCCTGGAATTAGCATTCAGCACTTACAGGAACATAACAGTACACAACAATGACAAAGACATTTGAATTATTTTACAACAGTAAAAATAATGGTGAAAAGTACCAGATTGGTTAACATTTGGCAACATTCAATTAACGTTATTGTTTTAATTAGTTTTCTTTTCAGTTCATGAGTTGACTTCAGAAAGCTGTTACTCTGTTTTACGGACAAAAACGCTTGCTTTCTGCAAAAGCAACATCACATAAAAATCCCTCCATCCTTTCTTTTCTTAAAAAAGATGGTTTTGTTCATCTAGCTATAAACCAGCATATTAGTTTAAAAATAACTTAGGAAACTATGTCTTTCTGAATTGTGATTTTGCCAACACAAAGAAATAGCTCATATATTTATCTATCATTACAGCCTGGTTATGGGAACTAGAAAAAGGAATGCAATGATAGGAACATTAACCTTTAACAATGGTTGAGCTATAACCCATTCTTGTTCCAAGGCTCCCAGTTGCACAATGGGCTTTTTTAAGGTAGTTTAAAATGTCTTTTCTGATAGGAGTGTTTATAGAATTAGCTTGAGATGACATCTCCTCTTCTAGTTCTCAGGGCTCTAGTAAGGCAAGGGCCTTAAGAATG
>JAOEGS010021321.1:142614-153724 GCA_025447755.1 Corythornis vintsioides | reverse complement strand
AAAAAGGCAAAGAAATAATAGGTTATAGAGACTTGTCTGAGAACCAAGAGCTTTGAGCAGCAAAACAGAATGTTCACACCAGAGTTACCTGAAGTGTCATGGGCAGTGTTCTACTTGCAGAAGAGAGGCATCAGCTTGCTCACAACAGAGATCCATTCCAGTGCTGTCCCCACTGTACCCAGGAGGAAAGAGACATGGAAGAAGACAACTTAGCTTGGCCCTACCATCAAGTTCCAGGGAGGTAGTTTCCTAACACAAGATGCCCTTCCAAAAAAGTTCAAATCAAGTGCCAAACCAGCAAGATCCTTGTGGGTCAGTGAAGAAACTTCTGAGGTTATAAAAAGATCTGTCAACTATGTGACACACAAATGGTGTTCACATTCAAAGATGCTCAACTCAAATTATTTAGCAGGGCTATCCTGTATTGTAACAAATCCTCTGCAATGCTTGCTTCACTATCATTTTTATCACAGAAATTTGCTTTCTGAGCAATCTACCAGATATGTTCATATAATGAAAAGTGCTTACAGAAGTTTTCCTCAGTCTCATCACGATTCTTTAGCACTAACATATTTTATTTGAGCAGTGCTCTCAGATGTAAGATATGGGATTAAGGCTACAAAGAGGTTTGATTGATGATGACATTATCACCAGGTGAAGATACTTACCCTGTACCTTGTGTAACAGCCAAGATTCCTGAGTGGACACATTCATGCCAGTTTCAGGTGAGGTCAGAAGCAGAAAATGCAGAGACTTGTGGAAACCAACAGAGGTAGAAAATGTTTAGGAGAGGTTTCTTGTGATAGAAGTCTCATACATAGTTCAGTTCAAGTTTCAAATGCAAAACCAAGTCGAGCCTTTTTCTTCTTGAGATCATTTTTCTAATAATCAGTAGATCAAGTTATCACTTAAGAGTAGTCTGCCAGTGCAGAGTTAGTTTTGCCCGTGTTCAATTTGCCTTATTTTGAGATGCGTCAGTCCCTTCTCACACCTAGAGTGAAGGGAAGCCACACAGAAAGAAAGTAACCCAGTTCCAAGCATAAATAACCAACCAACCTGAGTTCCTCCTCACATGGGACTGAAGAAAGGATGTTATGTTGTTGCAAGATGCTGCTGTGTGAGCCAGGAAAAAGCTAAAATAGTAAAGAAAGAGACATACCATCCATTACACAGGCAAGTGAGCAAATGGAAACTTCCTGGTGCTAAATCTTTCCTCAGTGAAATTCTAAGAGCAAGCCCAGTCTCATAAGTAGTGCCAGTCCTGGTGACAGCTGCTTGGACAAGGCTTCTGTTGTCCTGCTAAAATCAGAGCCAACTTTATAAATGTGATTTGTACTATAGTGAGTTAATCTCTTAGTTCCCATCCAGAGTATTACCTCATTACGTAGCTTGTGACGCAGACTCACTTTTCCTAGAAGACAGTTTCCAAAGTCAATATCAGCAGATATTTCATCCATCTGATGACCTAAGGTGAAGTGGGGAAAAAACCCCACTTTTTAAAATCAGCTGAAATATATTTGTTTTGTTCTGTTATTAGCAGTAGGTTAATTTCTCCCAGTGTGATCTCAAAGCTTCAGACAAGCACCATACCTAGAAAATCAACACGTGTCAAACTGTTTTCAGCAAGTTCATGAGGGCTCAGGGTTTCTCTTCTTCAGAAATAACCTATTAGCCAGATCAGCCAAGCAGATCCAGAGTAAAAAGGTTCACTGAACATGGTACAGTCCTCATTAACACATTCTACATCTGCATTATCTTTTAGAGAGAACACTGGGATCGTGTCAAATTGTAAGTATTTTTAATCTAAAGAATATCAAACCAGATTTTTGATTGCCTTCAAGCTATTCTTCCTTATAGTACAAGAATTATGTTGGTTTATGCTGTACATTCTCAAAGATAAAAATGTGCACCTGCCAGACTAATCCAAAATCTATAAGCCTGATGGATTTGGCCTCATTTCATCCTGGTGTTGGCATTCTGATGCTTATGCAGGAAAGCAGTTGGAGGAATGATCCTTTCTACTGCAGATTGTGCAATACTTGTGGCATGAGGGTGGCTGGCTGTTTCCACACTGTGCTTTGAAAAAGAAACCTTGCTCTTTGATGTGCTTACCCTAACACTTGCCAGGGGAACATGCTTGAAACTTTCTGGATTTGTTAATTGTAGGCTTCCACATGACAATAACCAGCACACCCCAGATGTTTGCTTACTGACTGCCCGCTGCTAAGGAAGTAGCAAGAGCTCCTCCCAGCCACTTGTTCTGCAACATAACTCAATGGCACAAGACTGAAAGCTGTATGGGGTTTAGAGCTACCCATAACAAAGCATTAAGCTTTTGTTTCTCCCCATTATATACAGAGAAATGTCACTTGCAGAGCTGAGGTGTAGAGCCAAGTGTCTTGCAAGCAACCCAAACACCACAGAGTTAGGACTGGATCTTAGTGTGGGATGCTCTCAGAGACAGCAGCCACTGCTCCAAAGTATGGAAATGTAGGTTTCGTTAGATGAAATGGTTTTCCCAGTAGTGCATGGGACACACAGAACAAGCTTGAAGGAGCAAAACAAAAGCTTAATAAAGAGCATAAACAAAATCAACAGGAATTCCTCTAGGCTAAATGTTAGAATAGAGCCAAAACTATTGCAATGTCCGGAACCCAGACAGCGCCTAAACTAGTTCACAAGTTCATTCAGGGTAGGGAAGGGGGGAAATGTGGTCAGACACTTCTGTCATTTTGAAGAATATCTGTGGGATTTTGACATACAAGATGAATGTTCTCATTCAAATGCACCACTAGTTATTTAACTTACTTCCCCTGAATGTCTGGACTTCAGTTGCCTGAAAGGCTGAAATATTTTGTCCCACAAGCATTGCTGGTGGATTGATTTCTTTGTATTCTGTCCTGTCCTCTTCTCAAAGAGAGATTCCTGTTTGGAGCATACAGGTTTATAAGCAAATTAGGCTGTCAGAGCAGTCTTTCTGCAGAGAACTTGACATTGAGTAATTCAAATGGATGTTGGTGGTCTTTGGGGAAGTTCTCAGTATTGATCTAAGAAAACTTCCACTGGAGTGTCTCTCCTCTTTGCTTCTAGCTGTTCAACTGTACTCCAGACATCTCAGCCTGAGTGTTTTCCCAACGTTCATGTGCATTTCAGGTGTAAAAAAACCCCTGGAATATAGAAACAGTCTATACCCTATATTTTCTATTAAAATAAATCTCATTATGACAACACTGAGTTCAAAGTCCCTAACTTCTAGGGATATAAACATTTATATTCTAACCTAATACCAGTTCTACTAATAGGAGGTTCTGTGCAATGGCAATTTGGATTTATTTTGCAATACATCATCCTCTGAAGAATTGTCCTGCCTTAATCTAGATTCAGGGCTCACTTTTAACTATCAGCCACAACCCCAGACCAGGGAATTCAGGTGAAAGAAAGACTGTCAGAAAAAGTAACACCATGAACCCACAATGCACTTTTGCAGAGAGCTTTACACAGTCAGTGACAGGACAGAAACCAGGCTCCCTGGCTCACCATAGCCATGAAGTTAGGCTTGGCACCCTACAACACAACCTCTGTTTCTAATCTCCACAGAGGAAAGCCAACACCATCTTTCACATGGGCTTAGTGTTGTGAGAGTTCTCTTTTTATAAATGCCCAGAGTCACGTCAGGGTTGGTGCTAAATAAAGCAGGCAGCAAGAATGTAAACTACAGGCTGATGTTTTGTTTTGCTGCACATAGCCACCAGGAAAAATGAAATCTTTCAGAATCCCCAGAGTATAGGTGGGAAACAGTCTGCACTATAGCTCTGTCTTATTTTGGCTATGCAATGAAGAGAAACATTAACCATTCTCAGGCTGCACATCAGTGCTTCTCAGCCAGTGGCTGTATGACCAGTGTCATCTCTGAGCATATTATGATGTACAGAATTTCCAGGGAACTGACTGAACAGGAAAAGCTCAGCTGAGATACCACTCCAATTGCTAAGGAAAGCCACTATGTGCTATCATTCCTGCTTGAGCTTTAGAAAGAAATATTACAGCCAAATCTTTTCTAGCTTCAATTGTCTTCGAGTTATTTTATGTGCCCAGCTCTTTTTCTCCCAGGAACTGTGTGAGGCAATTAAGATAATGGATGAGGGATAAGAAATTGCCTCCTTTCCCAACCACGTATGAGCCACAGCAATCCTGGAGCTCCAAGGGCTATTACAGTCTTGCTGTGCTGTTTACAAGCAGCAGCCCATCTTCCACTTCTAGAGGTCTCTTTACACTCTGGTTTCATTACTTCAAGTTTTCTCTCCATTAGACAGCAGCTCAAACTCTCCTCTAATTTCCAGTCACATTCATCTGCAGTTACTTCATAGATCTCCATAACATTCTGACAGGTTCCTACCATGCTGATCATGAAGACAAAGTTCCCACTTGTAAATGATGTGAAAACATAAGTCACAGAGAAATAGAGCATTAATTCCAGATCCAGCTGAAGTCAATGGGAGTTCTGTCCCTGGTTTCAACAAAAACACAGTTTGGTCCCCACGTGCTAAATGAGCCCAGTGCAGGTCAGTGTGTATCATTCAGCAGGAGAACAAACCAGCTTCTGCTTCCAGCTACTGCTACACAAATCCTTTTATTTTAATGTGATCACACTCCTTAATTCATTCTCATGAGGTTTCTACACAAGATTTTTTAGAAAACCTTCAGTTCATAATAAGTATACAGTAATACTTTGATCTGTTTCAGCATTGGATTCACCTACTTTAATTGATGTGAGGAAGAAAAAATTGCTTTAGAAAACCACCCTGTCACCTCCTCAGGTAAGTACTTGCAAATCTAAATGGAAATATTAATGTATTTAATATACTTCTTTGCTGCATCACTTATGGCAATGCTGTCAGCAGAGGAACATAAGGTGTGTATGCCAACTGATATGTAGGAACTAAAAGAGTTTTAATGGCATCATGTTAATAATTCAGCAGTATTATCCTCAGAGAGTCATTTACTGGAGAAAATGACTCTCTTTCTCAGTCAAAACTCCAACAATTGTTATCTTTATGCTCCCTACAATGTTCAGTCCCCAGTCTGAAGGTATTGTGGACTCTAAAGTTTAACATTAACCATTCAGATAGAACAGCATTCTTCAACTCTGCTAGGAAAAATATTATATTAATAGATAAGATCATTTGGCTAAAAGTGCTCCCCTAGTCACTAGTTGATTATTCGGTTTCACTAGAACAGCTCTTTTTTTTTTTTCATTTGACAGCTGATCTTTCCATGAAAGGAAATGAACCTTGAAGAAAAAGGACAAATTTAATTGTGCCATTTAGTGACTCCTGGCAAAAACTTAGCAGCAAATTGTTAACAATACTGAGTTTCCAGTCTTGAGAGGTGCCCACGGGAGAGGTTTAAACAATCTGTTTAATTTGAAGATGTTGCAAATGTAAGCCAAAAGATAACATTTTTTTCCAAGCCACAGTGTTAAGAAAGCATAAGATGACTCACACATATTGAAAAGGTCTAATAGGTTTTGGTATTTTCAACACTGGGAAGTGCCAATAAAAGAGAGAAAAAACTGTTTGAAATCCCTTAATGCAAGTTGTATGTGAATTCAGTCCCATTTTATAAAAATGTGTGTGTTTATGTGTTGAAGTAGAATTCTGAGGAGAAGACATTGAAATGCTAGAAATCAACTGTGAATTATAAGATCAATATGCTGTCAAAGCTGATTCAGTCAAAAAAATCTCAGTTCATTGCCTGCAACAGTAATTCTGCAGAGAAAAGGACAAACTTTGAATTGTAGTAAAAATGCTGCTTCAGCTTCTATTTGATGATGATTAATACCTACCTTATATTTGGCAGGCTAATCTTGATCATTTTTCCACCAGCAGTTCACAAGCATCTCCCTCAGGGATGTGTATGTCAGCACTTTACCTAATGACAATCTGATAGCTGAATCTGCTGTTAAATAACAAAAGATCCAGAACATGATTCAATGTCCACTTTTTATATTAGAGTTTTACAGGGGGACTGACTTGTAAATAATTTCAGAAAAAGAAGGAGCTAAAGAATGCTGTGTGATGAGTAGAAATAAAATAGACATAGAGTGGTGAAGAATGAAATTCAACAACGTGGGAGATTTGTCTTCATAAGCTGATCCTTCCAAGAAATGGAGGGGGAAGCGGGTGGAGATCAGTGAGGACATTGGAAAATTCAACTTCCAAATGGTCTTGGATGCTTCTCAAGGGAAATAAGGAGCTGCAAATAGATGTGAGGACAAATGGCAATGAGGCTACGAAACTTTTTTCCCCCCTCAGGAGATGATGGAATATTATTTATGGGCAGCAAGCCAGTAGAACAGTTCCTACCACAGCTAGTTCTAATCAACTTAACTTTAGGCTTGGGAGTGTAAATACAGAGATGTCAGAGAAGTTGAAGGTGATTGCCACAAAAGGCAACTGCAAGTGAGTTGCCTTTCCTGAACATCCAATGGTGATATTATAATTGGAAATTAATTTCTAACAAGCACTCAAGCCTATCAGCAATTACCATTTCTGTTTTGAGTGTTCCTGAGTTGAAGCACCACAATAGGGCAGAAGGAGGCTGATGCCAAGTGTATACACACAATTACCAGGAGATGTTATGGGTGGGGGAAGCTCACTTTTTGGGGGGCAATAAGCGTGAGTGGATGGCTCTGTGAAATGCTTCTACTCTAATGCACACAGAGTAGCCAACAATCAGTATCAGTAGACATCAAACAGTATCAGTTGCTTTTACATGAGAGCAGTGGAATACGGGTAGATGTGCCTTGGGATGAATGATGAGCCATCTGAAAGTGTGTGGGCAGCCCAGCATGGACAATTGTGATGGATGTCTACCACAGGCTGGCTGATCAGGAAGATGACAACTGGAAAAAACCTCATGTTCACAGGCCATGGTCCTCACAGAAGACTTGAACCTCCCTGACATCTACTGGAGGGACAATGTGGAAGGGCACAAGCAAGCCAGGAGGTTTCAAGAGCCTGCATAAGCCAGGCTTATGAAAATGTGATTTTCTAGCACACAAGGAAAATGGAGGAGAAAAATCTAGAGTATTTGACAATAATCAAATCAAGAAACTTTCACATGCAATTGTTTAAGACTGGTCTATAAAATTCTGAATATTACTTCAGAATATGTCATATACTTTCCACAGTTCTTTTTAGTTGGCCTCTCAAATATTACATTTCAGATATTTAATTCTTTATTCTTTGAGTTCCATGCATCAGAACTACCTGGAGACACACTGACCTTGACTGCTCTGAGATACTCCAGGTCACGGGTACTGCTGTTGAACACATGCCAGAAGATAGGGAAGTGTGCAGGCAGCCCTGAATGACTTCTAGGCAAGATATCATGGCAAAGACTGTCCTAATGCAGGATCCTGCAGCAACGAGTAGAGGCAGGCTGGTCAGGAGAAGCAGCTTACCACACAAGCTGAACACCAAAATGGGGCTTCTCTGGGTTTTCATTTCCAGTTTCACTCAGGCTGCCTTAATCCCACTCCTGAGAAAGCAGCAGTTCCCTCATTCACAGCCTTGAGATATGAGAATTGAGATACCTGCCAGGTCACATGCTAGAGCATATGAAAAAAAACCAAACAACCAAACAAACAAAAAGTGACAGAAACATCAGGGACATCAGCAGAACCAAGCCAGCCCAATTCAGTGCTTGAACTACAGGAGAAAGGAGAGTGTTAAACATGCCTTGTACAAATGGGTATAAAGGGAGATTAGAAAGACATTTCGTATATCCAATTGCTCAAAGAGCATGAATGTTCAAGGAACAACTCTGCAGATCCAATTTAATCTCAATGAAGGAGAAAACCCAAAAGTTGGAGCAGTGCTGCACATCCTCTGGCACAAGAAATATTCCATAGAAAGCGCTTGCACTGTTGCCTGATGATAATGCACCATCAGAGCATCACTCACCACACTGAGAGCAGCCCCAAGACACTAATCATCACTGGGAAAATCCAAGCTCTTTTCACCATCCAGAAAGTCATGAAAAGAGTTTGCAGAAAGATCTGATGCAGCTAAACAACATGTGGCCTGATGAGACATGAATCAACCACTGAATGTTGTCACCAAACAAACAAAAAAACCAGCAACAGAAAATGGATTTGTTTGCCTGTTTGGTTTAAGGGTATTCCTTTCTTCTTCATTTTCTGATTTTTTTTCTTTTTTACAACACCAGTTTGGTTTACATTTTGCTTTCAAAACAGTGGGAAAAGGCTCTTTTCTATTCAGCTATAACAATCCTGATCCTCCTGAGAAAAACACTGAAGGAAAACTAAACAGCAAACAGAAGAGAAACTATTTGCTCTCCCTCCAAAGCACAGCTTTTTAGATAAAACCTTTGCCACCACACCATGCTACTCACCAGAATTTATAGAAAATGTTAGCTAGATATTATTTGGTTACAGAAGAACTAGTTAGCCAGTAATACTTTTATTATTTGGAAAACTACTTGGAAATGCCATTTTAACAGTTATTACCTCCAGAAACAAAAAGGTAATGATCCACCTACCTCTAAAAGCTAATATTAGGAAAGGCTTGGGGAGTTGGAAAAGCCATTTCTTTGTCCTGAAGTGGCTTAGGAAGTTAAAAACTTTAAAGCCTTTCTTCAGAAAAAAATAAACCCCAGCTCTTTAAAGCTTCTCACAGAAACTTAAGCACCTCATACTGTAATAAATCCAAATGGTAGAGACATTTGTCTAGATGGCAAATTCTCCCATTTGAGGTTACAGGAGGAATGTCACTTAAGACAGTGACTGTGCCACAGTCATCTGATGTGTCTCCCTCTTTCCAGAATTGGGACATGCCCAGAAATAGAAATACATTGAATTGCTGTGAAATAAATTAAGATTTCCAGAATCTACAGAATCTTTTGAGTTCTCTGAAAAAAATTGTTTTGGCTATTCATGATCTCTCTGTAAACATCATCGGAGAGGAATGGGTAAAAAATGGTGAAAAATGATAGTGATTTAATTATTTTATAAGCTATTCTGCAGTATTAGTCACTGTGGTATTGGTCTGGAGCAGAAAAAGAAAAAAAGAAAAAGAAAAAAAGCCAAGAAAGAACTCAGTGCAGGGAAAGAAGGTAGTGGTAGAACTTGAAATGAGAATAAGGGCTGCAGTATGGGTGGTTCAACAATGCATCTTCCATTACAGTTTATTGAAAGCTCTATGGAAAAAACCTTTTAGCTTTATTCTAAACCTTTATTACTGCATCCAGGTCATAGCCAGAATCACTCCTGTTTGCCAGTTCATGCTTTGCAAAGCCCTAATGAATCACAAAGGTATTTCTCTAGGCATGAGAACAGTTGTGGAAGGTAAACCACCACTGCATTTACATGTCCAGAAAAAAATGATTATTATATGATTATTCTGGTGAAACAGCTTGGAGTTTTCCTGAAACTCAGGATGGGGTTTTGCTGCTGAGTGAGACTCAACTCGGCCTACTGCAGACCCAGGCAAATCATTTCACTGACCTTTGAGAGATCTCACCAAAATAGCTCCCTAATATCAGCTCATCCCAAAGTCAACATCTAGGTTTGTACAATCAGACTGTAGATTTACTAATTGGAAAATCTAGACCCCAGACAAACCCTTCAGAGCCATGTACAAAGTTTACCAGGTGCCCAACCTGTCAGTGCCATTTCCACCCTCACACAACTGCTTTTTGAAGTTACCAACCACATGGGACTGTGTTGGGAACTGTGGGACCTGGAGCTGGCTGTGGGGGGTAGGTTGTAGTTGAGGTGGAAAAGAGTTTCCTGAGCTCTGAGTCAGATTACCAGTGAGGAACTATGAGACTGTGCATTTATCTTGTACCTGCAGTGAGTTTCTCCCTTATAGAAGAAGGGTGCATGCATTTTCACATGCTGAGGAAGCCTAAGGAGTTCAAGAGAAGGGAAAGGCACAGCAGTTTCACTCCCAAAATCTTGTCCTTCCCCAGTGTACAGGAGGGGGCTACAGACAAGAACAACATTGATTCAGTGCATATTTTTAATGCATTTTACTGAGCTTTAGCCCTGGTTACAGCCATCAATATTGATGAAAAAAAAAAAAAAACCAACATGTTACTTTCAGAAAATGTTATTCCTGTTGTTACATGCACTCAGAGAACTGTAGCACGACCCTTCAATCTTCCTCTGAACACATGCACTGGATCAGGCTTTCCTAACCACAGCAGGAGATTGATTTGTGCCCTTAAAAAGCAAGTTACCTTCTTTATCTTAGCTTGAATACCCTGCAGCATTAGGAATGATCTTAATTACACAGCTCTCTTTACACACAGGTTCATGAATATGAAATACTTTGATTAAAGTCACACTGAAGTTCTATACACATTCATCTCTGGAGGTAGCTCCATCTGAGCTAATGGACTTGAAACAGGGATCAGCTCTGCCTGCTGTGCTGAAGCACTGTGCACATAATGCATACAACCAACAGTTAGATGATGAAGTGGCAGGGTAAAAAGGAGCTTTAGCTTTGTGGGGTGAAACAGGGTGAGAGTCATGTTACCACTACAAAAAGCCATCCATCAGTTAGCTTGAGGGAAAGTTTCACTGAAATAAAATAGCCCCACTTTCATGAAGGCCAAAGCTCCTGCTATTTTATGTTTCCTCCTTAACCCACTGGGTAATTACCGTGCACATCTCGCCAAAGCCAGCCATGACATTCCCAGTCCCAGAAAGGAGCATGCCAGGAACCCTCCAGCACAGCATGAGGACTTCTCTGTGCACTGAGTCACAGCCTGATTCTGGCTACAGCTGCTGCTCCCATTGTCCCAGAACAACCCTTGTGCCTGTTGGGATCACACCGGCCCTGCCCAACGGTGACACAAGTGAGAAAGAGCAGAGTGGATGTGGCAGATCACCACCTCTGCACAAAGGGGGATGGGTTTACTGTGAAAATTACTAATCTCTTAAGAGGTGTCAAGTACTGGTGAGACCTCACCTGGAATACTGTGTCCAGTGGAGAGAGTCCAGAGCAGAGCACCAAGATGCTGAAGGGAGTGGAGCATCTCCCTGCTGAGGAGAGGCTGAGAGAGCTGGGGCTCTTTAGCC
>JAOEGS010021321.1:121961-132296 GCA_025447755.1 Corythornis vintsioides | reverse complement strand
AAGGAAGGAAGGAAGGAAGGAAGGAAGGAAGGAAGGAAGGAAGGAAGGAAGGAAGGAAGGAAGGAAGGAAGGAAAGGCATTACAACACACTGCAGTGCCTGGTAGGATGTAAAGAGAGCACCTCCAAAGGCTACAAAAAGTTCATTGACTAAAAAAAGGCCACTAAATTGCCAGTTTCACCTAAAGCAATGTCTTGAATCTATTAAGCAGGGCTGCACAAATCTTTTTGGTCCCTCATTTGAATCAAAAGTACTTCTCTGAAAAAAAAAATTATCATGATGAAACTATAGGAAACACAAAACATACTGAAAGAGGCAAGGCTGGGGAGTGGGGGAGAGAGAGAGGCATAAATCTGGTTTATGTCAAATGAAACATTCCCTACAGCTGACTAAGGAAACTTCTCTTTTGGGACCAAGAATAACAAAACAAGTTCAGAGTGGCACTTGAAGTTCTCATGATTGTTTCCCCTTCACACAAGAACAGAGGAACTGCAGGACCCATCCGGAATACTCCAGGTCCACTTCTCTGTTTTCCTAATTAAGTGTGAATGCTTCCTTCTCATGTTCTTATCTAACTAGAGGTCACTGCTACATTGACACTTCTGTTTATCCCAGGAAGGTTGGCTTATTTTTCTTGTGAGTGTTCATTGAGGAAAGAGAACATATAAATTGGACATATTGGCTTCCTATTGCAGCTAAGTAAGTTCTACCAGACACTCATTCAGGGAATGAATATTGGAGCATCTCTAGCAGATGACCCACCACACAACACTCTGGGATGCATCATGAAGGGAGGACACCTCATGGGTGAAACACAGAACCAAAGTCAGTTTTCCCTTCAGTCTACTTCTGCCTCCAGGTCAGTAGTAAGAAAGAAACTGTTGTCACCCTAGGTTCCCTTCCCTGCCAAGAGTAATTTCAAATCTTCATAAAGAGTGCAGATTAATTTTAATCTGTGGTTTAACTACTTCTTGTCATCTCCCTCAGCTGAGCTATTCATTCATGCAGCTGCAAGAGCAAGAGAAATCAGATTCTGCCACCAAGGATTCTAAAGTCAATCCATTAGTCACCAGAGAAATTAGCACCAATCTGCCATGGAGCCATCAGGAGCAGGCAGTGACCCACAGTGCCCTGAATCCTCACAGCAAGCCAAGCATCTTTGTTTCCCTGCTTAGAAAATCATCACCCTCTTGCAGCATGCCACTCATGCAGGGCTGAGGGAGAGGGTGCTGCTCCCTGTTAGAGGCATCTTGAGATCCCACAGCAGCCTGGGCAACCAGAAAAGGTCCCAGATCGTGTCACTGGTCTGGAGAGAGCCTGGGGACTCAGCAGGAAATTACACACTCATTAACTGAAGCTGATTTTTATGTTGTTGTTTGAAAAACAAAGCAAGCTATTTGAACAGCTTGATTAATGATGGGCAAGCAGGCTTCAGGAAAAGGAGTTCATGTCTTTCTCTCTGGCTGGAGTTCTCACAGGGAATGTCAGCCAGGGAACACGTACAGGGGGTGGGATAGCACGGAGAGCATTTCCTGAGATAGAGAGATCACTGAACAAATTTCACAGGAAATTAATGGTTCAGATGCAACAAATGTCTTGAATAGTGGGGACAAGACATTATTTCTCCATCAACCAAAAGCTGGCTCCAGAGCAGCAAAGAGAATCCCTGTAAGGCAGATTATCCCTGGCTGACAAGAGGCAGTGTAGCTGGTTGCAGCAGGGCTGCCATTTCCCAAGGCTCACTGGAACTCCTGAGAACCAGTAACTACCAGACAGAGCTGTGGAAAAGGTCGATGTGTTGATCCTTGATTCTTTTAGTCAGGAGCACTCTAATAATCCTGAAGTATCTGTGACATATTCCTTCCTCCTGCTCTACCCCCTGGAGAGAAATGAGAGAACCACTTGAGTGTAAGACATAGCAGGTAATATGGAAAAGGCAAAGATACAAGTCTGCAAATAGGAGAGACTGAGGGGTAAAAAGAGACAGGTGAAAGAGGTAACAGTCTAACTGGCCTGCTCAAAATCATCATTCAAACAATGAGTGCTAGACTGAAATAGTTGCAGCAAGTGGGACCACCTTATGATGGCTTATTCTTGTGGTAGAAGCTGCCTGCTGCTTATCACAATCCTCCTTAAGGGGGATTTCTTCTTTTATTTCAGCTCCTCAGCCCAGTCTTCACACTTCACTAGCTCCCCTCACCTTTCCAGCCTCAACCAATTTCCTGCATATTAGGATCTCTTTTTTCACCTTTTTTGCACCATTTCATCAGCACAAGTATCTAAGAATTTGACAACTGCAAGTTCATCTGTGGCACTGAAGGAGATCAATCACCTAGTATATCCTACCATGACATTAGAAATAAGGTGAATTGATTGAATCTAACTCAACCACTTTGTCTATAATACTTGCCGTTTTTTATGTCACTGCTTCATTCAGCAGTTTCCTTGGGATGAAAGTAGCAGCAAGATGATCATTACAACGACAAACATCAAATGAATAATATCATCTGTAATCTCTTTGAAAAACTCTGACATTGTATTTTGCTTGTGTGACTGTGCAATGTACTCAGTAGTCTATATGCCTGTCATCGTGTGTTCTTGTCAGAAAAAAAAAGTCAAGAGCTGCACCACAGAAATAAATAAAGCAGAAGTTTACAGGCCTCCAGTGCTCACTGCAGATTAAACAGAATTTTGCAGTTTGCCAGACACATTTGTTCTGACTCATATCATGGAAATCAGAAATGAGTGGCTTTCCAATCCCTAATATGCTTTAACCCCCCCAGCCTTCTTTCTGAAGCAAAGTTATTCCTAAATGATGCTAACATAATCCTTTTTTTGATCTCCCATATTCACCCATCCTGCATTTATTTTTCTGTATTTCTTATAGTACTGAAATAATTACCATCTTACACAGCACAAGAGTAATAACAACAAATGACCAATCTAAATATTAAGTAGAGTAACATTGTTTTTTTACCAATTACAAGACTGTGCATTTTGTTGCTGGCAAGTGCAGCAGATGTTCTGCAAGGGTAGCCAGTTTTCACTGCCAAGTCTGGGGGAAAAAGATAAGAAGTATTAATTGCTTGAGTTTGCTTGGTTTTATTTTTCAGGTTTTATTTTGTTTTTCAAATAATGTAAAGTTAAAGCAACTTCAATCAGCAAGAAAAGATTCTGTTTCAGTTTGAGAGTGAATGATGAGTTCTTTCTCATTTTGTTCAAACCACTTTTCTTCATTCCTACTACAGAAATTCAGACCAAAGTCTTAGATTCATGTCATTACAAACCAAATATCAGAAATCTGAATTAAATTTTTCAAGAGCTCTCAACAGCTCTCTTACCTACAGATGTAATTTAAATTCTCTGTAATTTTAATCCCCCTTCTCTCCACCCCTTGCTATCCCACAGTTAGAAGAGTTTTCAGGTTCTTCTTTTGTTCCTCTACAAGAAAGTCCCCAAACTGTTAATTTCCAAGTCAAATGCGTTTCATCTTTCTTTGTCAGTGTAACAGCTGCTGCTTGTCTTTTAAAATTCCTTTACTGTCATCTAATGTATGTCTTCCCTTTGGAAGAATTTCCAATATGACTTTCAGCCTTTTACTGGTCTTCCTGTCCTTACTTTAAAGATTAGACACACCAAAGACAGACATTCAAATGTCCTCATTTGATGTTCAGAGCTGAAAACAAGAATCATTAGATTCTTTCCCCTGATGGATGACATGAAAAATGTGAATTTGATCAAGGAATTGGATGCCTGCTGTCTCTTGCTTAAGTTTAGATCCTGACTCACACTTCACTTTCCCAAAAGAAACTCAAAAAAAAACCCCAACCAAAACCAAATAACCCCACAACACCCTACTGTGATGGATGAGTATTTCTTCAATATGCTCTAGATGCAGCTAAGTACTTGAACTCATGCCAACCTTTCAGCAGGCAGGTAACAGCACCTGAGAATCTTTTCATGCTTCTTGGAAGACAGAGCCATTGTCATGTCCTTTAGATGATTTCCAGTCAGCTTATAGATTTGTGGGAAGGTCTGATGGTTCAACATCAGTCATACTTTTTACTGGCATGTCCAAGAAGGAACACAAAAGAAAGCCAAACAAGCATTGAAAACTAATTAATCTATGAAACTGGGACAAACAATCCATAAGTAACTTTTCAAAAGTTCTGGACATTTAAGATTGTTAGGTAGAACCTCCAAATAGTAAAGAGCATGTCTTCAATGGTAATTTCTTTTTTAACATTATAACTGAAGTCTCTTGACACTCAGATGAAATTACAGAGCAAATTTAAGTGCAATAGGTACCAAGCAGGCTAAGGATAAGTTTCCTCACTGTCCTTCTGGGAGGCAGAGCACAACACCCACATTGCAGCAGGAGTGAGAGCAAGGGAAGCTTTCAAGCATTCCACTTGTAGGCCATTGCATTTCTGTCTTCAACATCATTTAGAGAACCCAAAAACCCAAATCAGAAATTTTCTTGATTTTACCTTGTTGTGGTCTACTGTGCTGCTAGGAATATAGTACTAAATATTAGTGTCTATAGCTGACACACATTCCTTTCTCACCTTCCTAAAAACATGGATTCAAAAGGCTCTTCCTCATGTTTCTTTTTGCTGTCCATAAGCAGACTTTTGCTGGACACCTTATATTATTTCAGTCTTTTCACACTGCATAAAGAGAAAAAATACCTTTCAGTTGGTCTTCATGAGCCACTTCAGAGTATATTCAGATGGGCTAAAGACCCAGAGGATCCAAAGCCATTACTGACCATGGATCAACACAAACCCCCCCCGAGACACGTGGAGTAGCAGAACTCATTGACTTTGGTGAGCTTTGGATCAGGCTCCTCACCCCTCTTTAATGAGATTTTCAATTTCCAAGTATTACAGCTATTTCAGCAGATGCCCAGCATCTGTGGACTTGATGGGGTGCTAATCCCATTACAAGGTGATGATTGGAAGCCTATAGCTTATACTACCAGATGGTTTTAGGGTTCAGAGACCACATAGGCTCAAAGAGGGGAGGAGGAATGTTTGGAGAGCTGTCTGAGAGTTTCATAAGGTATGTGCAGAGTTCTGAGAGTTTCCGGATAGCTAAGGACCACAAACCTTACATATATTAAACAGCAGAAATTCAGAGCACTCCTCAACATTTGGAATATGCAATATGCAGACCTGTTAATATTCCCACTGGAATGTGTTTGAGATCCCAGCAACTCTTGGCATGGTACACTTGGCAATCAGCCACTCAGCCTCCTTTACTTCTAGGAAAGTATGAGGCCTTGTACTCCTTTTCCCAGTCTTTCATCACAGTCAAAGGTTCAAGTGACTTCACTTGTTCCACACAGGCACTGGAGCTGTGGTGATCCACTGAGGTCACTGTAAGGATGTCACTAATTTCCTGGTCCTGATTAACCGGAATATGTTGATTATAATCCACACTGACTTCCAAAGCTTCACAGCTCAACTTTCCCACAAAACACTCCTGAGGAAAGAAAGGAACAACTGTGGACAACAATTCCTGCATGTTATTGTGGAATCTCACAAGATTTGAGAACTGTCAAAGCTCCAGCTGCTGAAATGGGTACAAGAATCTCAGCTTTACTTACAGAAAGTGCCAGTCCCCAGGAGCATGGGAAAGGTGTGAACTGTAGGGCTGAAACATATTCCAATGTTAGCAAGTTGGAATGCAAACATTTACAAGCTGGCTATTAGCAACACAGATGACAGAATGAAGCCTGTGTGCTCACACGTGCTCAATCATGTAATGCTCCAACATCCAAGTTAGCAAAAACAAATACAATATTTGATCAAGTTATCAGGAGAGTTACTCTCTATCAGTCTTACACCTCTTGACAGACTTGTATCAGCAAGGTTTCACAACTAGGTCAGCCAATGTGCCCTTTTGTGACAAGAGAAATAACTGCAATGGAAACATGGAAAGAGAGAGCTTGGAAACCGTTTTCAATAAAGCAGCAGTAAATCAGTAGGGTTCAGTTCAAGCTTATTAGGATTAAATGCACAGGCTTTGAAACTGGGTTATGGAAGCAAGAACTGATAGATTAAATGAGATTAATTTTCCACCATAGATGTCCTTTCCTGAAAGGGAAACATTACTGCTGTCCTTTCACTGCAGTATCAGATACTACTTATCAGCTCAACTGCCTGAACTGAAACACATTTCTAAGAATATCTCTGTAGTCATTGTCCTTTATATGTTTGTTCTAGAATAAACAAATCCAATCAAGCTTTAAAAAGCAGTTCAAATAGTATTGGGAATATTGTCTCCAGCACTGCTTTTAGAGATGTTGCAGTATCTATGGGTGGAGAGAAATACAAAAAATTACCCTTTTTCCTAGTAAGGGCATTTAGTGTGTTACACAATAATCATATGAATAGTGTTCCTAGCACCAAAACTATAGGAGAGAACTGTCTCTGACACTATTAACCTATGCATGGTGTAGAGAAGCTAACAGGGGAACACCCAGGTAACAGATATTTAAAGGGGAGGGAATAGGGAATTAGTGGTAAGCACTTTTGAGCCTGCAAATAAACAGTCTTTTAAATATATCTACCTGCTCAGACTTCAGGTCTATGTTTTGCTCTGTGTGTCAGGGTTGGCACACTGCTGCTTGGTTCAGCTGGTGAGACCTCTGTTATATAAGCACAGGTGTCAGCCTTGCAGCTGATCCCCTTCCTTCAGGCTCCTGAATCCTTCTGGAGTGTGTTGAACTCTGAGACACACTGTGGAGATCTGAAGATATCTGTGTCACTGCTCTTGTTGCAGGATCAGTCCCAGAGGGAGCAGATAAAAGGAACAGCATACTTGGCACTGCTGCATTGTGCCAACAATCCCACTTTTTAGGTCTTAAATTTTTTAGTCTATAAACCAGCTCTTTCTTCATTACTGATGCCTTGTAAAACATCTTGAGTTCCATTTTGGACAACCAGAGCCTTTTCAAGTTTCCATTACTACTCACCATTTACCAGTTGTCTCAAGACTGTGCTCAGATTTTTCTATTACCACCATATTTTTTTCCCCCCTCTTGTCATGTCAAGTCTCCAAACACCCTTCAGATTCATCAATATTTCAAGTATCAAAATATCTGTTAAAAGCAGTTTCTCATTTTGTTGCTATGGAAATTTATGGAAAGTCTTTTGGCAGTTTCAGTGGGAGTGAGATCAGACTCCTCAGATCCATGAGAAACTGTCATCTTAGGTAATGTGTGGGCACTGGAACCAGACTTCTGCAATACTAAAAAGGAACAGACTTTTCTTCAGAGAACTTCACCACTGACTTGAACAGCAACAGGTCTGGCTGAGTGGACACTGTACCTGACTCTTCTAATATTATGCTGAATGCAAGTCTAACAGGAAAACAAATGGATGAAGCACTTCTATCACCAGAGTGGTCTGCTCCTCTCAGAATATACAGATTTTAGAAGTAAACTGTCATCTGCTACTTGCTGGAAGAATGTGCTGGTGGTATGAAGTCAGTGAAGAGTGTTGGTATTTTCACTGCAACACAGCCAGGCAGGCTAAATGTTGGATTTTCTTAGTGAGTAGCAGGGGAAGCTTGCAGTGAAGCAAGTGATCAGACTCTGTCTCCCAATCTCAAGCTGTCAAGGTAGCCAGTATTCACCTGAAGAGGATTCAACTGATGCTTTAGGCAAAGTCACAGCTTCCATTGCAGGAAAACTGTTACCTGCCTGCCTCAAGCAGCTCTGTCCCCATTCCAATGGAATATATTCCTTTGAAAATATCCCTCTAAACCTGGGGCCTGTGGTAAGGAATCACCACTCTAATAACTCATTTTCTGTCATGTTCTTGAGACAAGAGAACACCTCTCAACCTAGTTCTATCTGTAATCACAAGGAGATGCTAGTGTACATATTACATCACTTGATAATCCAGTGCTATTCACACAATTTGAAGTATTTACACATATACATTTTCTGCAGAGTTTAAGGACTAGGAGATTGGCAAGTTATGGTACAGGGTAGTATAGTCCTGGAAACATCACTGTCTTTTGACAGCATCCTGAGATGTTCTCAGACAAAACAAATGCCACTGTTTCCTAATTCAGCAATTGGTCTGAGACTTTCTCAGTAGACCACTAATTTCAAACGTTCAGATAACTTCACAGATGCAAATTTGGCTGACTTTAATTTCCCAGAAGAACTTAAAATTAATTTCCACACTCATCTGGAAAACAAAATCCAATTTTTGCAGGGAGGTGACAGGAAGCATTAGAGCTGTAACAGAGACTTGCAAGTGGTGACTGAATCACTACTTCAATCATGCTTTCCAGTAGTGATTGGATTGACAATGGATTTTCTAGAACTGTGTTTTGGCAAGCCAATGAGACAAGCATGAAGCTGAGGTTTCAGTTAAGCTTCTTCAAATTTGGAGGGCAGAAATTAGTGGAAAGAGACAGAGACTTCAGCAGCTAGAGAGTAGTTCTGAACAAAATGCAGAACTTCAGGTTGGAGGTTAAGTTTAGAAAACACTTCTGGCAGGAATAATATTTTACACCTTATTATTATTATTATTATTACACCTAGTAGCAGTAAAAAAATATTATTACTAGCTCCTAGTACAAAAAAATCACACTCCTAACTGGAAGCTTCTAGTCACTGTAACATTACACATATTACAATAGGATGGAATCTAATTGCATTTGTTATTAGACAGGACCTAAACTGAAATTGCATCTCTTACTACATATGCTATCATAATGTCTAAAGCAATTTGTACAATCCAGTATTTCTACACAAAAGTTCATTCCACTGACATGCAAGTCACATGTTTGTTTGTTTTCAGATGAGCAGAATTGAATAAGTTTTCCAAATAGTTATTATTATCAACATAAAATTTCCTTCCAAGAAATATTCTCTCTAGCTCCTTTGAGACTATTGCAGTCAATCCCTGTAAGTCTATTTCTAATGTGACAGAGAGAAAGTTATGAATATATTACTTCAGTCACTCAACTGGAGCCTCAGATGGAGCTGGAGTTAATTTCCTAGCTGTGAAAGTCTAGTCTAGTAACTTGCTTTGCCAGCTATGAGAACATGAAATTCATACAGTCAGCCACACAACAGTTGTTACTCAAAAGTCAACTTTAACAACAGTTACCACAACACAGGATCCATGAAATCAAGAGGCTTTTCATTTAATGTGGCAAAGCATATAGACAGAAAATTAAAGTCTGAACTTCCAAGAAAACAATGCATTTATCCAACAAATATCAAACCTGTATTTTTTCTCCCTTGTTAAATACATGCACATTCTTTCTGCCCATCATGAAACTTATTTTTGTGTAAAAGAGGCAAATTTCACATATAATGGTTCTCAAAAATGTTCCTTCAGAAAGTTTTACAGTCCCCCCCACGAAGTCAGCTGGGAAATGCCCAATACTTACTACATTTGAGCTACAATCAACTTCTCTTCAGTTGCAGTAAATAAAGTACCAACATCCTGACAATGAAAAAGACAGTTAAAAGGGATTTTCCTATAGTCCATGAGTGTAAATGAACATTGTAGGTAAAACCTATATGGTATTAATTTGCTCCATTGGCTCTGTCACATGTTTTAAGACAAATCAAGCTTAGAGAAAGCAGTCTGGGACATTTCCTAATGAACAGGATTTCAAAATATTAAACCACGATGGTTACATCAATGGACAGATGATTAAATCTCCCCTGTTGTGTGTAACAGCCCAGCTGTCCAAAGTGCTACTCATAACTGGGGAAAAGACTGGATTCTCATAAGAAATGTTCTTTCACTACCTATCATTGCTTCTAAACTGTACTGGTCTCTGAACATGTGCCAGGAAAAAAAAAAAAGAAAAAGCTTTGCAATTTGAATCAGAGGAGTAATTTGATAGTTTAATATCAAATATGACATTTTAATGACAACTCTAAATAAATACTTGGCATCAAATACCTCTCTCCAAAGGTACAGGTTTTTTCAACATTTATATCTGTCTTCATCTTGTTAATTCTTTTTCTTTCCCCACATCACCTGGCTGGTGCTTTCTGTCCAGTATGCATTCCTCTGAGGCTGGATCAATATCTTGTAGTAGACAAGCTCATAAGATTTGCTGGTTTCCTAAGCTATTTTTTTTTCCCAGTACAAAACTGAGATTTTCCTAAATCACACACTGCTAATTATGATCTGGAGTTACTGATGTTTGTAGGTAGACTCAGTGGTTGATATGAAGACAGATCACTGACTCAGACCACTTGTTAACAGCTGGATATAATATCCATGACTATTCCTATTAGAATTCACTTCAGCCTGTGCAGGAGTCTCAGCTAAGAATCTCCAGATAT